>CM021102.1:381284488-381325952 GCA_007115665.2 Sequoiadendron giganteum
GGACCCATCTTTGCTTGCATGCATCTTATTCTAGTGTTTTAGCTTCTTCCTAAGTTCATCTTAAGGGGGGGTGTTAGAGTAATAATTTATTACGCTTAATTAATTACATCATACTGGTTAATTAATTAAGCCACTTATTCCTCTAGTTGCTTAAGCTAAACTTAGGCGCATTAATAATTATTTATTAATTATTAAGTGTGCACACTAGGGTTTCATTTAGGGTTTCTTGATCTCCTTCATAAGGATTGATCTCTTTGTAATAACTGAGATTCTGATAATGCATTTTACACTTTGAGGTTTGCAGAACATCTTCTTGGTTTTGCATGTCTTTTGCATGTGACAGGTATCCATTTGCATGCAGGTGATCTTGGATTCTAACACCAACCATAGACCTGCTATAACTGATGTTAACTGTAAATCCTGGTTCTGAAAACCCGTGAATCTGAACTGAAGAAAGAAATGCCTGAGTTCTGAATGCAGTTCTGAATGCTTGTTTAGTTTCGTCCTATTTATTCTTAGACTGAAAAAAGCAGAAATTTATGAAAGATGTAATTGCTTCAAAATGTTTTAAAAAACATACACGTGGCATTATTGAAATATCAGTTCAGGTGATGCATAGAAAAGAAGAGAACTTTTGAAAAAGGTGTGGGTACTCAGGCCAAAAAGTTACTTAAGTGCAGTATGGTCACAGGACTTTGCTAGTGTCCACCTGGGCATTAATACCAATTCTGTCCAACCTAAGAATCTCTTTAACTAATGTTCCACTTCAGCTATTTTGTCTGTTGAATGTGGGATAATTAGCTTAAAAAGAACTGACTGACATAAACATAAACTTCATTAACCCAGCATAAACAATAAACAACTATCAGAATTCCCAATGACCACTAAAAGTATCATGAACTAATGCTGAAGCGGGTTATCTTCCAGCATTGTAAAAATTCTCACCTTGAATTGCTTTTCTCCAAAGCAATTGTAGTGCTAGGTGCTCCAGTATTTTAAGGCCTTCCTACATGGTATATTCCAATGACAAAGCCTTTGACTGAATGAGAGATTTTGGTAGTTCCTTTCGCCTCAATTTCTTCTTGTATCTGTCTGCAATCAGAATAAAATCTCTATCATCTAGGGAAGGCAAGGATCTTGAAATTTTAAATCTTTTGTCCTACTACTTTCTGCAAACGTGGGACATGAAATGGTGTAATGAACAAGTAACCTTAGTGGTATTTTAAGAAAATATGTAACCTATCTTATTCTTGCTAGATCCTTGTAAGGCCCATAATTACTAGGCCTAACTCCTAAGTGTTTCCAGTTTCCCCCTTTGATACCTTTTAGTGACTTCATCTTATAAGTTTGTCATCTCAAGAAGATCTAATTTCTTATTTCTTATTCATGCTCATTAGAAGGTTGTTTTGTTGGGAATTCAATCCTATCCTGGGCCAATTTGAGGTTCGCCGTAGCTTCTTTGATAAAGGAGAGTTATAACTACAGAATTTTTATTTGGCAACAATCCAATGGACATGTTGTAAACTGTATGGTCATGAAGCCTGCTAATCTGTAATATAGGTTCTGGGTATCCCTCTAAAAATCTGTGTAGTAGTTTTGTATTCCCATTTATTTGAGGATGATAACTTGTTCCTGGGGTAAAGGTCATACTGGAACTGTTTCAATCCTTTTTTTCTTGCCCCCCATCTAGTGGCAGCCCATTTAGTAGGCCCTGGAAAATATCTGCATAATTATCAACCAAGCATTGTGTTACCCTTTTCTTCGCTATGTTTTTCTTTTTAACCTTGACATGTAGGCTGTTTTTCATTGACGAATGTATAATTTACTGTTTTTAAGTTGTTTTTGTATTTTATGAGCTGCAATCACTTTGTTTAAACTTGATCTAAGTCACAGGGTTTGCCGAAGTTTGGTCATGAAGTTCGAAATTCGGCAGACTTCAAAGAATACTGAAAATTTGTTGAAATTTACTTCATATTCATATGGATAAAATGGTGTAACTTTTTCAATAAAATATATTTCAGAAGAAATGTTTTCTTAGGGTTTTTCCATCTTTTTTAGGGTTCGGGAGGATTTTTCTGGCTTTTCTAGGGTTTGTTAGGATTTTTTCTGCCTTTTTTTGATTGGCATACAGACATTCCAAATTATGGCAGCATTCAAAATTTGGACTGGTTTATTGTTTGTAGAGAAGATATGGCAAGAAAATCTATGGTGAATATGGATTCTAATCTCTGTAGGATTTTCTAGGGATTTTGCAATGATTTGTGTGGGGCCATTTGCACTCTTGAGCTTCAATTTCTAGGGATTTTACAATGATTTGTGTCTGTACCTGTCGACTGATTCAAAAGCAAAGTGTTGAGGCCTCGTTTGTATTGAGGAAAAAACTGACACTTGAAACAATACATTACACAAAAGTTTTACTGTTATTAATTTAGGAACTCATTAGTATTAAATTTTAATATTTTAATATTTAATACAATTATATTTAAAGTTCAATATTTCTAATTTATTAATATAATATTACATATGTTTAAGATTTAATTTGTAAAGTTCAATACTTTTAATTTGTTAATATAATATTATATATGTTTAAAATTTAATATTATTTGATTTATAAATTATGAATTTAATTTTTACAGCAATTTTGCTTATTAAATACATAATACATTCTATGTATGTGATATTCTAAATTAATTTATAATTTTACACTATAAATATGTATATTTTATAAATTAATATGTTTTGTTATGAACATATTTAAGTCTATTTATCAATTTTAAACTATTTTGATCATTTTGTGAATATATTATTTATATTTTTTTAAAAATCGAATTTATAGTAGGCAAATTTAGTCATGATATTTTTTTTTTCGAATTTTTTCCCCTTGCCGAACTTCATCTAAATTTTATTGTTGCTGAACACGAACATGAACTTGAACCTTGTGACATAGAATTTGATCATAGCTTTCTATATGCAGTTCTTTTCTTTCCTCAAATGTCATTTACAACTCATCATGTCCTGTCCAAACTTTGTCCAGGATCTTTAGCAAATGTTAGGGCAATTATGTAAAATTCAGAACTCAATTCCTGGCTAACCAGCTTCAATTTCAGTCTTTTGATAGTCATCTCACTGTCTATTATAGAATCATTGAGTTCCAACAACTGGAAATTATGTAATGGAACAATTCTTATGCCCATGGGTATCACCAACTTAAGTCTATGAAGTAATGTTTCCAGAAATGATGAGGTTCACCTCTCTTCTCTGCTTACCTTGCTTTGTACCTTCTAATTTTGGTATGGAGTGTCCCTATCTTGACAGCAAGAGACATAATTTGGGATTTCTTGGTATTCTTGGTCATCAAAATCCACAATTTCCTTTATTTCCATTGCTTCTTAATGATTACTTTTTACCATCTTCTCATAATCTTTGTGTACAAGCTGAATCATGGGGATCCTTCCAGTGGCCTTACACACTGTTTGTCTTGGACAAATCTCGTTGTAGCTCAAACAAATCCTGTTCAAGCATAAATCAACAATAACAGAATTCACTACCACTCTGTTGAAAGTCCAGTAGGAGAAGTAAGAGAGGAATTAGATTCTTCATTAGCTTTGGGATCATTCTTTGCTAATGAAGAATCTAATTCATCTCTTACTTCTACTGGGAATCTAATTCTTCAATTCCCATTCAATCTAACTAACAAGCATTCAATCTTGTTGCTATTTTGGATTTCCCAGCAATGTTCTTGAAACAGTTGATGGTTTCATCAGTAGCCCTTAGAAGTCATGTAATGGCATGTCTTCTAACATTGAAAAGTGTGAACTGGCAACATGCAGGGAACCTGTCAAAAAGATTCACTAATTGCAAGAGAGAGCGCGCAAGACTACTCTTGGACATTAGGGATGAATAAAAAGAAAATTGTAGCATGGCTCAGAGAGATTCAAAAGTATACATCAAAGTCAGGATAGCAGCCCTTTGGTCCAGCAAAGCTCTAGTCCTCATAGAACTTCTTTTGATAGGTAAATAATGTGAAGATAAAACAGGCTCTGTCAGACTCATTGAAGTTACATTGAAGGTGCTTTTGGATTCAACTGTGTAATTTCTGCATAGAAGTTTTCCTTATGTGGACTCTTTTGTCAAATCTGACTTTTGACTAAATTTATATTTGAATCACTTTACATTGAAAATGTCTTTTCGAAAGATGTCAGGCTTGCAACCAATTACTGATCAAAGTATCTGCTTAGCTGTTACAGTCATCTCTATGAATACTCTCTTATGATAGAGTGACTCACTGCATATCAGAGTGACATAGTATAACACTTTGTGTTGCATCATAGCACATGGTAATGTTTTATGGATTTACTGCATTTTTGACCTATAGTATTTGATGATGTCTATTGTAAGTGATTGCTCCTAGATGATTTCAGTTTGTAAGCTGAATTTGCAAACATTATCCTTTCTGGTAAGTACAACAGATCTCTTCCATATTGTGACCACCCTTTGAGTATAACCGTACTTAATGCATTTGCAAACAGAATTTTCACGAATGCATCTGTATACTTGTTTTTCATTTTGATTCATGGCAATATGCAGTAGTTCATATGGTTGATACAACATCTGATATCATATCTACCTTGTTTTATACAGCATGTTCTTTTTCCCCTCAATGGGTAGAAATCTTGTTCTTTTCATATGTTTCATAAGATTTGACCTTTAAAAGTTTCAAAATATCAACATGTGCTAGAAAGTTTGAATAGCAAATTGAAATGTCCTGAGTTCTTTATGCTTGTACCATTTATATGAAATTTCGTCATCTTGCAATTGTGTATTGCTTGAGATTTTCTGAAGTACCTAGCATTGAATCTATTTTTAAGTTCATTTCAACAACTCTAGTGTTAAAGACTTCAATGTTTCACTAGTCTTTTCAGTGATTTCTATATCTCATATAAGCATCAGAAGTGAAACTAACACAACAGGTCATTGTAAAGGTTCTTCCTTCTTTGATCAGTTTGTCATATGTGTTTCTTGAAGCATCAAGGTCTTTCACTAGTTTTGGATTCATTCTGCTAGTCTCTATGATTTTAATGGATGTTTTATAACATATATTTCTAGGTATAGGTTTCTGGAATTTTGCAGTTATCCTATTGATTTTGGTATAACCAGATCATTTTTGGCTCTATTTTTTTTGTCTATTTTCTATACTGTTTGTCTAGAATGAATATGTTTAATCTCTGATCTGTTTTGTAAGAAACTGGGTTTTAATAAATATAATCAATCAGATGCCTTTTATTTTTTTAAGGAGTAACATTTTATTGTTTTTGAACAAAGGACATCATATGTAATGCATTTTCTGCAGGTCCCTGAAGAAATCCTTGTTGATAGAGTTGTGGGAAGGAGACTTGATCCCATTACAGGAAAGATTTACCATCTCAAGTATTCTCCACCAGAAACAGATGAAGTTGCGGGAAGGTTGACTCAACGTTTTGATGATACAGAGGAGAAAGTATGCTTGCTAATACTTTTTCTCTAGAACTTTGATAGTGTTCTTTTCAGTGGGAAAAAGGTATTTTATGTATGATATTTGTTAATTTTGAGCTGTCCTATACTGACAACTATTTAAGTAGTTCTTATGAGTTCACATCAGACAAATTAATGGGAGACATTCTATTTGCTATGCAGTATGCTGCATGGGTCTGAACTATTTATTGTAGTTGGTATGATTCTAATTGGTCTATATGTATTGTTTAACCTTCTCAAGGCATTTGATGGCAGCACAGGAAATTAGAAGACTGAGTTGGAAATGGTTGTCATTTGCATGGTTGGGGTCAATGTATCTTCTAACTATCAGCATCTGTCAATAATATAAATATTTCAATGCTGATTTTAACAAGTTCATGGGGGCTTGTTAGGATGCAACTAAATAAATCCATCCGTAAACACGCATGCCTTGATGTGCCCCACTAGTTCTCTTGCTAGGATAATGCAGCTCAACAAATTGGGACTCCAACTAACTTGTTACCACTAACTTTTTTTATATAGAGGTCATTTGCTTTTTTGATAGGGTAAAAGTAATGGACTCTTTGGCCTTCTGATGTAATTAAGTCTCCTTGAATTGAAGGTCTTAGGGCTTTGAAATGAAATAGAATAGGCAATCCTGTCTCAAAGGATTTAAGGCTGACCAAGGAAATACTCACTTGATTTCTAAGCTTTTAAAGCTGACCAATTAAATTATAAAGTTCCCCTTGTCCTAAAGCTAACTGGCTGATTGATGAAATATAATAAGTCCCATAAAAGTGATAAAACTAAAGGCTCTAAGACTGACCAAATAAGCTTCTTGATTCTCATACCCTTTCAGATAGTCATATCATAATCCAGTGACAGTTTGTACAAATTGACAACAACAATTGAGCATTTAATGTGTAAAATAACATCATATGTGATTACATAGCCTATGTTTCCTGGAATTGTCTATGCAGCCTCAAAACGGCCATTTGATTGTATTTATTAATTAATTAAAAATAAAGAATGCATTGTATCTTTATTTTTAATTAATTAATAAATACAGTCAAATGGCCATTTTGAGGGCTGCATAGACATTGCCATGTTTCCATGGCTAGTTGACTTGCGAAGAGATAATAAATGATTTATGCACCAAAATATAGCTTTTTAGGATGCCCACATCACCTCATGGTATTCCTGACATCATCAGTAAGTTTTCTTCCAATTATATAGTATAAGTCTTTCAACCTTTATGTAGGTTTGTGTTGCAAACCTCTAGAGGTCTAGTACTAAGACAAAAAAAAATTATGGTCAAATGACATTTCAATAATTATTATTTATCCATTTCATTGAATGCCATTAAACTCATGTTGAATAAAGTAACAAGATTAAAATACTAGATTGGTAGTTATAGTCATAAATGTGTGATCATGGGTCGAAGCATAATAGTGTGTCGTGCTTTGAAACCAACAATAGTTTGATTTTTGTTTTTAAACATATCCTAAAAATAGATAAGTTCATGTTTTTGAAAAAAGTTCATGTCATGCATCTTAAAATATTTAAGCTTAAACATATACATATTATTGATTTTTAGATTGCTGAATTTAAGTTTTTCTCTCTAGAACACTTGACCATCTGAGGTCCCTGAAGGGAGAAAACTTGGACACACTATTATGCAATATGAAGCATATGATACCAAATGTATCCTTATCTCTAATCACACCAAATATTCTTGAGACAATTCATCAACGGGGCCTTACAAGATTTAGTGCTTATCTATGTTTCCTTAATGTTTTACATCATGTAAAATGTCCTGTCTCCAAAATTAAAATAAAACCCAACATCCTTCATGTATAGTGCAACAAATGTATTTTCTGCACAAACAAATACAAAACCAATGGATGGCACTAACAAACAAACAGTGGTCCATAGCTTTTAACAAAGCCTCTAGCGCAAGATGAAGCTTGTGTAGCATAATGGATATAGTAAAGAGGATATGGTGGTCTATTGAAGAGATTGAACTTTGCGCAAGCAATGTAAATTCAATGCAGGATTCCAACAAGTTAAAGGATAGAGCATCATTTAGAAACCTTGGTGCAAACATCAGAGAAGTCTACAGGAAAATAAAAAAAGAGGAGGACAATCTTTATGCTCTGCACCATATCATTATAAGTTCATCGTGCAACTAGTGCAATGCAAAGAAATGTCAATGAAGGTTAGCAAGATGGGAGTGTGAGATTCTTCCAATTGTTCATGTTGGAAATGTGATCAACAACCCATGCTAGAGTTTGAAGACATCTCTATATTGTCATGTAAGGTGATACACCATTGGTTAGGCAAGATGTTGATATGGTATTGATGGACCCGTAAAGGAGATTTGGCTTAACCCCCAAGCAAATCTCTTGCTCTTTACTGTCATCAGTATATTGAGATTTACTTAGCATTGGTAGTGATGTTAGAATGTTGCACGGATTACCTTCTAAAGCATACTCTTGCAATTTCCTTAATTAATGAAAAGTGCAATTTCCTTGAGGATTAAGTAATATGATAAAAGGAAATTATAATTAGAGCATCAAGGGACATTTGAAGAGTTATATAACTCTTAGAGGGAGAAAGCTATTTAAGAGAGGCCAAGTAAAGAGAAAGGATATATTGAAAAAATATTTTATCATCTGATTTGTGCTCCTCGTGAGCATGGAAATACGGTTCAATTAACCTGAGGACAAAACCCCTCAACGTTTGGAATTGGAGGATGAAAACCCACAATTCCTTAGAGTGATTTCACACAGAGATCACCATTGTGCAAGTTTGATTCACTATCAGAAATATCAATTGGAAGAAGTATAGTTTCTTACAAATATATCGTTCTATATAAATTAAGATTGAAACTTGATTAGATATTACAAAATATTTCCTCCAGGATATTAAATTTTTTAAATATGATACTACAATGGTCTTAGAGGCAAATCTTTCCAACCTATGATAGAGAAGACAACAATTGAATACAAAACTTCACATGCAAGTGCATGCCTAAAGGTGCAGGTAGAATCTTCTTTACAAAAAAATGTGTTTATTTATGTATAGGTGTGTGTGAGGTGGTATGGTTGACTAGCATGCATTTTAAGCTCAGATAGGGCATGTCAGATAAAATGGCTGATCATATTTGTCAAAGGTAGTCATTTATATTTATAGGAGGGCACACCAATTCAAAATAGTCATGCCCCTTCAAACTCAAGACTTCTATTTGTGATAGGTGTAGTGACCAAGTAGAGGAAAATTAAGTCCTAAATAACCATAGTTCCACGGGGACGCATCCCCCTCGAAAAAGTGGCTCTCCGAGATGCGGGGACGTCAGGGAAACGTCCCCCCGCCGTCTCCCCGTCCCTCTGCCATCCTTTGGACGTTTCCTTCACAGGGAGTCTTCTGGGCGTCTCAGAGTCTTCTGGGCTTCCCAAGTCCGCTATTAAAGTCAAATGTATTAACTATTATGTTACATGTAACTTAAATTTTTTTGTTTAAACTTTTAATGTTTTATCTCATTTCTACAGTTCTACCCTACCTGTGCATGCTTGTGCGAGCATCTGGAGACTGCCTGAGAGTGAATGGCCAAACTGCAAACTGAACCAGAGGAGAGATCAAGGTTTTCGGGTTTTCCAAGGGCGTCATTAATAATTATTCAACACTCAACAGGTATTTACTATTTAGCATTTTGATTTTTTAATATTTTATATGCTTGTTCGAGTCTCTTGTCTCTTAGTCTCAACTAGGCTAGGGCATTGGCAACGGGAGCGAATCCGTCAAAGGGATGCCAGCTCATGGAAGAGGCGACATAGTCGCCTCTTCCATGAGCTGGCATCCCTTTGAGGGATTCGCTCAGCCTCAAATAAATTTTAAAAATTAAAATCGAAAATGAAATAAAAGTTAAAACTAAAAACTTCAATAAATTTATAATTATTAATTTATTTAAATATTTTATTTGCTGGCATTTCTGCAAAATGTGGAAGCATAGGCAAGGCATGTGAACTGTTTGACACTTGACAGTGACTGAATGCAAGGCATGTGAACTGTTTGACACTTGACAGTGACTGAATGCATTCAGTCAAACAGTTCAAATGCCTTGCCTTGATGCATTCAGTCAAACAGTTCACATGCCTTGCTTGTGCTTCCACATTTTGCAGAACATACCACATTTTGATTTCTTAATTCTTATGCATATCTTGCAATATTGCAATCCATCAGACCACATTTATGATTTCTTTCAAGTTTCTAAGTTTCGGTTTATATTATATAAGTCTGATTTTTTTTTACATCGTAGGTCTGATTATTTTTAAAATTTTTAACATTGTTTTTGCAGCAGCATCATCATAATGAGTTCACACAACATAAGTGATGATGAACCAGGAATTCAAAGTGAAAATGATTCATCAGATGATCCTGACTTTCAAATAGGAGGGGAGGCTATGGGTGAAGTTGAACCACAAGTTCTACAACATGGCTCAGCCTCAAATACTCAAACTACCACAAGTTCCGTTGGCACTAAAGATAATAGCTGCCCTTTAGAAATCCTTCAAGAATGGGCCGAGGGCCTCTTTGATCCAAAAAAACCTTTAAAACAATTTGCATCCAAGGTAGCAGCAAAGCCTGGGGCAACTGGGGGCACTAGATTATGGAAGTGTCACATGTGTGAGCTTACATGGTTTGGCAGCATTACAAGAACTAATGCACACTTTCTTCTTATTCGAGGCAAAGGTGTAGATGTATGCAAAGTTGTGGCAGGTAACTTGAAGTACAGGGCTGAAATTTTAAAATTATGGGGTTGTAATGAGGATGAAGTGCTTGCATCTGCTACATTGCCACATAAGAGTTTGGGTGATTAGTTTTCAGCAGTGTCTACTTCTACTTTGCAGAGTCAAAGGCCACCAAATCCGTTCAGTTCAAGTGCAGCAAAGCCTAGGGGGAAACGTAAGATGGCATCTTCACAACCTTTAGCAAATTTATTCAATGTGTAGGCAAAGGATGAGGCAGATGATGCCATTGGCAAATTATTCTTTGCCAATGGCATTCCATTCCACGTGGCTTGCTCTCCTTATTATAAGGAAGCTGTGTCAAAGATAATAAGGGCAGGACAATCATATGTGCCACCAGGGGAGAATAAATTGAGGACAACAATCTTGGATCAAAACTATTCCAAGATTAATATTTTGATGGAGAAGATGAAGAGAACCTGGGTCACAAGTGGATGCAGCATAGTCATGGATGGGTGGACGGACATTAGGCATCGTCCACTCATCAATATCATCGTCACATCTGTAGTGGGCCCTTATTTCCTTAGGGCTATTGATTGTTCAGGGCATAGCAAGGATGCTCATTATCAGTTTCAGATCCTCAAAGATGCTATAGAGGAGGTTGGACCACAAAATGTGGTGTAGGTAGTGACAAATGCGGCCCATGTGTGCAAAGCTGCAGGGAGGTTGATTGAGGCAGCCTATAGACATATTTTCTGGACTCCTTGTTGTGTGCATGCTATGAATAATGCACTTAAGGACATGGGTAAATTCAGTTGGATCAAATCTATTGTCAGTGATGCTAGAGATGTGTAGATGTTTATCTGCAACCATCATCATTCACATGCACTTTTTCAGGTCCTTCTCCAAGAAGGAATTCCTGAAGCCTGTAGAGACTTGGTATGCATCATACTTTATTCTCTTGGAGAGGATGCTTGAGTTGCAAGAGCCTTTGCAACTAATGGTAATGATAGCAGAATGGAACAAATGGCCTGAGTCAAAGACACAACAGGGATTGAGGGTTAAAGAGGTGGTGAAGAATGATGTCTTTTGGGTTGATGCCAAATATATTGTCTCCATCATTGAGCCAGTCTTCAAAGTTATTAGATTTGGGGATTCTAATGCACCTTCCCTTGGAGAGGTATATGAATGCATTGATTCCATGCTTGATGAAATGAAGGCTAAAGTGCGAGAGAAGGACCCCACAATGCAATTCTACACCGAGCATATTTATCCAATCATTCAGCATAGATGGGAGAAACTCAACACTCCCTTACACATGGCTGCCTATGCATTGAACCCAAAGTGGTATGTGCCACGTCTTGGTAGAGTGACACCTATAGAGGATGTTGAGGTGAAGGAAGGGTATGTGCCACGTCTTGGTAGAGTGACTCTCCTAAAGAAGATCTCTAGCTTTGGGCATCCTGCAATCTCCAAAAAGCAAATCAACAAAGCTAAGAGCTTCATAACCATACAATTCCATGAATGGAGACATCCTAATCAACATATGGAAGGTAGAGTTTTAGCAGAACTCTCCCAAATGCAACCACTTAATCCACACCTTCTACTGCCTTGAAACATAGATGCGCAGGTAACCTTCCACCCATTTATTAACTACCTTTGTTTTCCCATCAGTTTGGGGACGATAACTGGTGCTAGGAGTCAACTCGGTGCCACACAATCTGAATAATTCTTGCCAAAACAAGCTCATGAACTTGCTGTCCCTGTCACTAATGATGGTCTTAGGTGTTCCATGAAGCCCAAACACCTCTTTGAAGAAAAAATCTACCACTTGTATCATTGTATACCTCATTGATATGGCAAAAAAGTGAGCAAATTTTGGTCAATCTATTTGAAAAGATAATTGATATTCATAATTACATGTTTACAAGAGGAGGCGAAAACTCCTTTAGAGTTAAGATGGCCATTAATATTACATTTAATATTTTAATACCCTCCCTTAATGGTCATCGTACAAACATAAACTTAGTCTACCCAAATTCTTTTGGAAACATATCATCGATGATTGATAACTGGAGAAGCATAACCGCCACGCCATTACAGATCCTTTCTCGTAGAACAATCAAATCAAGACGTCGACACTCAAAACTATGAGCTTCCGCTGCTTCCAGGTAGTAGAATTTTTCATTGAACCTCTGCGTATTTTCCAACATGATACTGAACACCATCCCTCTCATTTTCTAAATCACGAAAAATGAGGTAACATTGTGATCAACTAGCAAAAAATTGGACAATCAGCTGACATAGCTCAGAAACTGTAAGATTTTTTAGAAAAGCCTTCAAAAACTCTAAAAAAGTAAGATTTTTGTAGAAAAACCTTCGAAAACTTGCAAATTTTTTTTTTCAAAAACTCTTTAAAATCTTCAGGTGCACAATTTTTTGTTGAGAAAAAAATCACCCAAAAAACTGGTCTGCAAACGCTAGAAGCAACTCTAAAAAAATTGTCAAAAAACTCTTTCATAAAACAACACTTAGTAAATTTTTTCAGAAAAAATTTCGAAAAACTCTTTGCAGAATTTTTATTTTTTCCAAATTTTTTTTGTCAAAACTAGCTCAAAAAAGAATCGACCCTTCAAGCTGCCATTAAATCACGATTTTTACAAAATCGTCCAGAAACATAAAGAACCCATCAAACAAAGATCAAATGATATCCCCGAAAAATCGCCATCAGACTAAAAATACCAAGGTTGCTAAAATACCAAACAAGATTTGACAAACAAGCCTTCAAAAATCTCCAAAAAAACCTTAAAAACTCTTCACAAATTTCAACCCAACAATCTGATTAGAACTCTCCATAGAAAAAAGGGCACAAAATTATTTTCCAAGCAAAATAATCCGCCATGATTTTACAGACCCAAGTCCAGAAGAAGACCATGATTTTTGAAAATCATGCCAAAAAAATCCTAGGTAACCCTTGGTCGCCCAAAAAGCAATTGCAAAAAAACACGATTTTTTAAAAATTGCCCAGAAAACCTTTAGTCGCGTGGGAAAAAAATGCTTGAGATCTGTTGCTAGAAATGTGTGCACAGGCAGGAGAAGCCGCTCAAAACAAAACCCTCAAAACTGGAAGAGATCGTGCAATTTTCAAAGAATTGTGCACAAAAGCCATGAAAAAAACTTTAGAACAACGCCAAAGATTAGGAACCCGCAATTTTCTTCAAAAACATAGAAGAAATCGCCGAGAAGAGATGGTAAAAAAAAATCGCGGAGCAGAAACAAATCATGATTTTCATAAAAAATGCCTAGAAAAAAATGCGTCCAGAATTTGAAATGACAAACTCGTGTTTTTCAAATTTCTTCTAAAAAACCCTCGAACTTTCACTATAAAAAACACTTAAGATACAAAATAGTCTGTGATTTTTGAAACCCTCGAAAATCTTTGCTTCTTAAAAAAAGGTTTCAATTTTTTTTTCTAAAACCCTTTCAAAAATTTTCTAAAAAATTTCTTCAGTTTTTTTCTATTACAAAATAATCGGCTAATCAGGTTCGAGCCTAAGCTCTGATACCATGAAAAGACAATTGATATTCATAATTACATGTTTACAAGAGGAGATGAAAGCTCCTTATATAGAAAATTACAAGATGATGTTTCTAAAAAGAAACCATTGTAAAGTAAAGCAAACTAAAATAAAAATAAAAAAAATAATAAAGCAACTAAAGCGTAACTAAAGTTACTAAAAACTAACTAGAGCTAAGATGACCATTAATATTCCATTGAATATTTTAATACTATCCACCACTACATAGATACAGTCCTTCCCCTGCACTTTGGGAAGCCTTGCAATGAAGTCCATTGATATGCTTTCCCACTTTTGAGTAGGAATGGGTTGGGGCCCCAATAAACCAATAGGGTAAGTATATTCATTTTTGTTTTGTTGGCACACTTGGCACTCACGAACATACTTAAGAATGTCATCTTTCATCCCTTTCCATGAAAATCTCTCATGGATCTGCCTGTATGTCTTCTAGTATCCAGGATGACCAGCCATGGGAATGCCATGAAAAGCCTTAAAAATCTGCACTTTCATCTTAGATTCAAGGACTAACCAAATTCTATCCTTGTAAAATATAAGACCATCCCTTACTCGGTACTTATCATCCTGCAATGAACCATCAAGAATGTTGTTTGCAAGTGCATTCTTGGCATAATCAACTTCTATCCTCTCCTTCCAATCTGCTGATATGACTGAAAGTGAACATAAATGCGGCCTTCTAGACAACGCATTCGCCACTACATTCCTCTTCTCTTTAACATATTCAATGTCAAAGTCATAGCCCTGGAGTTTGCTTACCCATTTTTGCTGCCTCTCATTGAGATCCTTTTGATTTGGGAAGTATTTAAGACCGTTTTGATCAGTCTTAACCACAAATCTCCCTCCAACAAGGTACTGTCTGAATTTAGTTAAGGCATGCATGATAGCCAACATCTCCTTGTCATAGATGGAGTATGCTCTCTCACATCCTCTCGACTTCCTACTTTGAAGGCTATTGGATGTTTGTTTTGCATAAGGACAACACTAATACCTTCACCTGATGAATCACATTCAAGCTCGAAAGGCTTGGAAAAGTCTAGAATTGCTAACACTGATCATGTGCTCATCAACTACTTAAAATGATCAAAGGATTGCTGTGTTGTTTCAGACCAAACAAATGCTCCCTTTTTGGTCAAATCTGTGAGTGGGGTAGCCAAGTGAGAGAATCCTTTGACAAACCTCCTATAGAACCCGTAAAGCCCAAAGAATCCCTTCAACTGTGTAAGATTTGCAGGTGGAGGCCAATCAAGAATAGCCGTGATCTTTTCAGGATCAAAACTAACTCCCTTAGAGCTGATTATGTGTCCAAGATATAGCAACTCTGTTCAGAAAGTGAACTGGTAAAATGTGATATCTATTACTCAATAAAGAGTACATTATATAGTAGTTACAAAGTACTATAGCAGCACTGTAGTCATTTAAGAAATGACCTACTTCTAACTACCTACTACTATAGACAGACTAAATACATTAACTATTGACCATTAACTAAAGAGAGAAATATTATTCTAACACCCTCCCTTAATGGTCAATCTACTAACTAGCCTACATAAAACAATCTGTAGGTTGCTTGGTCACAAATTCATCAGAACACTCTGTTGCTGCTGAGACCCTCCCTGGATCTGCAAAATGTGAATGACCAAGAGAACCAAAAACCGTCCAGAAAAAACAGAGAAGGTTGCTCCCTTCTTTAGAATGCATTGCAACAAGAGACAAGAGCCTGCCACTGACTTTGCCACCAAGAGGAGTCTGCCACCAACCCTCCCAGAAATTGCAGAACTACTGATCAGAAGTCATCACAAAATGTCCAACCTGACATCGGGTAACAGAGTTGTCCCTCCTTGAAACCAGAGACACATCGAGAACAGTTGCCACGATTTTGAGGATAAATCGGCAAACCGTCGAGACTTTTGCAGATGAGCATGACGCCCCAAAACAGACTGCAAGAAGACAGATGTGCAGATGTTCGCTCAAGCAACTCGAAGTGCGACCAAAACAGACTGCAACAAAGTACGATTTTTGAGAAAAAAATCGCCAAACCCAAAAATCCAAAGATTACAAATCATCGTTTTTTTTCGGAAAAAAATGGTAAAAACCAAATACCAGAGAGCCCTCCCAAACAACAGAAACCCTGATTAGGGTATACAGGAAAATCTCTTAATTTTTGAGGAGAAAATTATAAACCCTCCTGGAATTTTTTAAGGAAAAAATTATGAAAACCCATAAACCTAGATTTCTTTTTTCTTTTTTTCGGGACAAAAAATATTTAAAAACCCATAAATCTGAAGAGTACCCAAAAAATGTTGTTGAAAACCCAAAATTTTTTTTGAATACCCAGAAAATTTCGTCAACACCCATTTGCACAGATTTCGAGGCACAAACTTCGATACACCTAGAAAAATCAGAGACCAACCCAGTTGAGATCTCAAAAAACCTAGAAGGAATTTGCAGTCGAAAAAAAATTCGCTTTGAAATAGAGGGTCAAAACCCTAGACGAACTGGCAGAAACCCTAGCTGCCATTAAAACTTTGAAAAAAGCAGAAAAAATGGCTTGAAACTCCACAAAATCGTGGCAGATTGAGACTGAGGTGCATGTCACACCTGGGAAAAGTGAAGGCAACCTTATGCAGCAACAAATCGTGTCCAAAGAGATACTGAAAATGTGGCTCCAAACACAAAGAAAACACGGGTTGAAATGAAGAAAACGCGGGTTGAGAAAGACGCAAAAAACGCATCAGAAATTCCTTCAAAAATGTGGATTAAAGCAGAAAAAATGTGCACAGATGCTAGGGCAAGAGACGTCGATCTGCAACAGAGGCAAAACGCCCAGAAACAAGTTGCAAATCGCGCCCAGGAAGAGCTAGAAATCGCGGAGAGAAAGAGCAAAAAAAATAAAATAAAAAAAATGCGATTTGTAGACGCTTGTTTAAACAAACGAATCTCCAAAGAAACAGTTGACCAAAAAAATCGCACCTGGAGAGCTCAAAAATCGCATCCACTGTGTGCCGTAGCCACACGAAAACTAGAAATGCCTAGATAGACAAAGAAATTGTGTTTGTAAAAGAGGTTGCGATTTTAACCAGAGGATCGTGTTTTTTTTTTAGTGAAAAAAATGCACAAAAAAAAGAAGCGGAAAAACCCTCAATTTGGACTCAAATACACCCAGTAGAGTCTTAGAAGATCACACTCATAATCTTGGACCCTCCTGTGAAGGAGTTAGGCCCAGACTAGCTCTGATACCATGTTCAGAAAGTGAACTGGTAAAATGTGATATCTATTACTCAATAAAGAGTACATTATATAGTAGTTACAAAGTACTGTAGCAGCACTGTAGTCATTTAAGAAATGACCTACTTCTAACTACCTACTACTATAGACAGACTAAATACATTAACTATTGACCATTAACTAAAGAGAGAAATATTATTCTAACAAGATCTGACATGCCAAATTCACACTTAGACTCCTTGGCAAACAATGACTCACTCTCCAAAATGCTCAAGACCTCATCCAAATGCTTTAGAGATGCTCCTCCCATGATTTACTATAAATAAATATATCATCAAAAAGTAGCAACACAAACTTACGCAATTGCTTGCTGAATATCCTATTCATGCATGATTGGAATGTAGCAGGAGCATTAGTCAACCCAAAGGGCATCACAAAGAACTCAAAGTGTCCATAATGGCATCTGAATGCTGTCTTCCCAATATCCTCCTCTCTAACTTTGATCTAATGGTAGCCAAATCTCAAGTCTATTTTAGAAAAATAGACTGCTCCATGTAGCTCATCAATGAGTTCATCTATTTGTGGAATGGGTTATTGGTTCTTGATGGTTTTCTTGTTTAGTGTCCTGTAGTCTATGCACATGCGCATAGTCCCATCCTTCTTCACTAACACCACAAAAGAAGCAAACAAACTCTTACTCTATCTAATGTGTCCCATGTTGAGATGCTCCTTAATTGCTTTCTCAATTTCATCCTTGTGCCTCTTCAGATGCTTGTATGGTGTAGTGATGACAGGCTTAGCCCCCTCCAAATCAATCACACAATCAATGCCTCTATCAGGAGGCCTACCTAGAGGTATGCTACCAAAGACCTTGCTTCGCTTAGATAGCAAAGCTTGAATGTTTGGAGGATAAGAGCGCTTCTCCTCTTTTGGAGCGGTGGGCATAACCACACACTCTGCTGCCCACTCTACCTGATCATGCTTGAAAATCCTCTCCATGCGTTTGAAAGAAACTAATCGAGGCTCTCCATTGGATATTCCCCTCAAGACCACATTCCTACCTTCCGATTTGAACTTCAGCTCCATGGTCTGAAAATTAAGTGTGATCTCACCAAGGGAACGTAGCCATTGATTACCTATCACAACATTTGTATCTCCAATGCTAACCACATAGAAGTCATCTTTGACTTCATAATTACCCAACTGAAGGTTGAGTTGAGGAATCATCTTGGTGCATGTAATGGTAAACCCATCCGCAACCATCACTCTGAAGCCATCAACCTCCTGTGTTTGAAGACCCCTATGTGCTACAAGTCCCTCATCTATGAAATTATGTGTAGCATTTGAATCTATCAAAGTGATCAAATGCTGCCCATTAAGAACCCCTCTAATGTGCAAGGACTCATTCCTTAGCTCATCCACCAAAGGTAGGGAAGTGTCATGACCATTTTGTGGTGTCTCCTTGGAAATAAATGAGGGCTGGAAAGGTCTAGAATCAGTGTGTGACCCTGCTGTTATAAACTATTCTCCATTACCCCCTTGCTGATATGTGGAGTTGCTGTCCCCATTATGTGTTGGGTTGCCTTGCATGTTGTTATGTGAGTTGTTTTTTATCAAAATTTGTCCAATCTTCCCCAAAAACCGAGACATCATATCGATCGTTGTATCAAACTTCCTCTCCATTCTTGCACTGGGACTAACTGAACCAACAATACCCTTGCCTCTTTCAACCATGTGCCTTGGAGAACTCTCCCCTTCACTTGGAGGGTCCTGATGCCTCTCAATACTCCTGGAATTGTCTCTTTCTAAACCCTGTGAAGACTCCCAATGTGCCTTGAGAACACCTGATTTTTTTTCACCTTTCGGAACCTGTGGGGGCTACCAATGTCCTTTTCTCAATTCCCTCTGAATATATCTTTGTTCCCTCTCAGTCATAGAAGATATGAAGCTGATTGTATATGATTATCACAGGCTGGTAGGAAAGGTTTGCTTTGATACCACTCTAACAACCACCCCGAATTTTTTGTTTGTTTGTTTTCTGAGTTTGAAGTAGATCGCAGATTTGTTCTTGTTTCAAGTGTTTTCAACATAACATGATATTCATAGGAAACATTGCAAGAAGGGAAATGAACCATGAAACTGCGTTATCTTCACATTGAATCATTACATATCATACTGACAAATGATTACAAATGAAATCAGACTTATTGAAATATATTTCAGACCTGATAATAGTCATACATAGGCAGCAAATTGCATGCAACTCCCCTTGGAAGACTTCAAATGCAGAAACTATCAATCCTAGTGCTCACCATCACATTTGCCAAAAATCACATGGTGAAAGACACCATTAACACGCTGTTGCAGACCCTGGAAGTTGCTGTCCCGAGGAAGAGGCCTGAAAATCCAAACCCTCAAGATGGTATGGCTCCCTCGAAGGGGCGACCAGCTCCTAAAATTCAAATCTTCACCAAAAAATGCAAGTAACCACTCCAAATGAGGCGCCCAGCATTGAGAAGTCCATTAGAACAATACCCAAAACGATATTTAAATCACCAATAGAGCTATGAGCATATTAACACTTCCAGCCACTATGAAAAAGTGAATTTCGAGAATTCTGAAAATGCATATCAGACCTTTGAAAATGAGTTTAAACACCTCCAAACACACACCAAAATGTGTTGATGTTATAACAGTGTCGGGCTTTATCCTTCCAGCCACGACTTTGTGTGAACAAATTTAATATAGCCCATCGGCTATTTAATTTGTTCAAATCGATATTAGTGAAGAGGCGCTTCACTTGGAGAACAAACAAAATATTAATTATTTTAATAATTATGATGAAGGTCGGCTTCTTGAAGAGTCACGATTTTTATCAAGGCCGACCTCCTTGTTGTGAAAGGATGTGATCCTTCTCTTGTGTATAAATACAAGGTAATGACCATTCATTTGATCATCAAGTTCATTCATCATAATTCGCATATATAGGAGAAGTTCGCACTTACAGCAGATCGCCATTCTGTAGCAACAGATTGACTTCAAGGAAAAATATATTCATTTGTATCTTGCATCTAAGAGAGGTGCTATTATTCATTGTATCAAATCGGCATTGTGTTATGCCTGAGTTGTAAGCAGATCTCTGCTCTTATTCTATCAATATATAAGGGATATATTGGCTGGGTTTTTTCTCCCTCAAGTTGGAGGGTTTTCCCAAGGTATCTTGCTGTGTCTATTGTCTTATGTGTTGCATTTTCTGATTACTTTCAGTTTTGAATTATCTGATCATTAAAAACTAACATGGTATTAGAGCGGGTATAAGAAAGATCGTGATCAGATTTCTTCAAGCAGCATTATCCTCCATTCTTATTCTCATCTTTGATTGCATCTATCTTATCATCAAGATGGTGAACGGGCTCAAGATCAAAGATAGACTTGAGGGCGCATCAAACTTCGTCTCTTGGAAGTTTAGAATGATGCTTGCATTGGAAGAAAATGAGATTGCTGAGTTTGTGGAAGACGAAGTTCCTGAACCATTTGATGAAAATGTGAAGCCTCAATGGAGGAAGAATTGCACCAAGGCGAAAAAGATTTTGGTTGATTCGGTGAAGGACCACCTTCTGCGAATTATCTCCAAGTTGAA
Source organism: Sequoiadendron giganteum (assembly GCA_007115665.2). Taxonomy (NCBI): domain Eukaryota; kingdom Viridiplantae; phylum Streptophyta; class Pinopsida; order Cupressales; family Cupressaceae; genus Sequoiadendron; species Sequoiadendron giganteum. The sequence goes on from CM021102.1 coordinate 381,305,188, forward strand.
GACAGCAAGAGAAATGTTCAAAACCTTGGAGGAAATGTATGAGTTCAATAACACAAGCAGAGCACTTGCCTTGAAGCAACAACTTTATCATGTCAAGATGGCAAAAGGAGATTTTGTCATGTCCTACTTCATGAAGATCACTGAATTGAGAGATCAGCTCTCTACCATTGGGCATATGGTTGATGATAAGGTTTTGGCCATGTTGGCCCTTAATGGTCTACCTAAATCTTGGGAACCATATATCTAAGGTATTAGTGCAAGATCTGAGCTTCCTAAGTTTGATCGATTGAGAGTAGATTGTATTCAAGAAGAATCAAGGTTGGCTTTTGGGCCGAAGCTTCTAGGACAGCTATGTATGTTCTGAATCGAAGCCCTCATCATATCTTGGAGAACATGACTCTTGAAGAAGCTTTCACAGGTGTGAAGCCTGAAGTCAGTCACTTGAGAATATTTGGTTGTCCTGTGTATGTTCATGTTCCTAAAGACAAAAGGACAAAGTTGGAACCTTCTAGAAAGAAGGGAATATTCGTGGGCTACAACGAGACTTCAAAAGCCTACAGAGTTTACATTCCTGGTTAGAAGTTGATTGAGATCAGTAGGGATGTTGCATTTGAAGAAGATATTGCATTCAAGAGATCCAAAGGTCATCATATGGAGATAGACAATGAAGACCAAGAGTCTTCCCAGGATATGGAAATTGACCATACTCCTGAGATTCAAAAGGAGCCTTCTAATCCAAAAGAAGATGATGATCCAGTTAAGCCCTTGGAACCTACTGATGGGCCTACTGACATTGTTATTGGTAAAAAGAGACCTCTATGGGCTAAGCGAACAATGCAAGAGGCAAAAAACTTTGCAGCTCCTAGAGGAACATTTAGAGAAAGCAAAAGACCTCAAAAGTTTTCAAACTATGTTGCCTTGATGAGTCAAATGGTTGAGTCTGAGCCTTCCAGTGTTGAGGAAGCTTAAGTCAGCAAGTATGGAAAGATGCTATGGTTGAAGAATATCAATCTATCCTCAAGAACGATGTTTGGGACATTGTACCTAGACCAGAAGGCAAATCTGTTGTATCTTCTAAGTGGCTTTTCAAGATCAAGCATGCGGCTGATGGAAGCATTGAGAAGTACAAGGCTAGATTTGTGGCTAGGGGATTCTCTTAGAAAGAGGGAATAGACTATGAGGAAACATTTGCTCCAGTTGCTCGTTATACCTCCATCAGAACTATCATTGCCATTGCAGCAGCTAAAGGATGGAAGTTACACCAGATGGACATGAAGACAACATTTCTAAATGGTGTAATTGAAGAAGAAGTATACATTGAGCAACCTGATGGATTTGAGGTTCATGGGAAAGAGTCTCATGTTTGCAGATTGAAGAAGGCATTGTATGGCCTTAAGTAGGCTCCTCGTGCTTGGTATGAGAGGATTGATCGATACCTGCTGAGCTTGGGCTTCTCCAAGAATGATGCTGATTCAAGCCTGTACTTCAAGGTAATTGATGGCGAAACATTGATTTTGGTTCTCTATGTAGATGATCTATTTCTTACTGGAGAAGAACACCTCATTATCAAATGCAAGGAAGAGTTGGCTTCTGAATTTGAAATGAAGGATCTTAAGTACATGCATTACTTCCTTGGTTTAGAAGTATGGTAGAGGCCTAATGAGATCATTCTAAGTCAAGGGAAGTATACAATAGACATCTTGAAGAGATTTGGTATGATGGATTGCAAATCCATGTCTACACCTATGGAAACCAATTTTCAGAAGTTAAAGGAGGCTGCTGCTAGTTCAGATCTGGTGGATCCTACTATGTACAGGTAGTTGATTGGATCGTTGATGTATCTAGTCAATACTAGACCAGAAATTTGCTATGCAATGAGTGCACTTAGTCAGTTCATGTGTGAACCAAGGCAAATACATCTAGTTGTAGCTAAGCATATCCTGAGATACTTGCGTGGCATAGTTGGATATGGCTTGAGATATTCTTCTGGTGTGGACTTGAAGCTGCATGGTTATATAGATTCTGATTGGGCAGGTTGTGTTACTGATCGGAAGAGCACCTCTGGATGTTGTTTCAGTTTGGGGTCTGCGATGATCTCCTGGTGTAGCAGGAAGCAGTCTTCAGTGGCACTGAGCACCGCAGAGGCCGAGTACATTGCAGCATGTGTGGCAGCTCGAGAAGCAACGTGGCTTCAGAAGCTCCTTGCAGGATTGTTTGGACAATCATTGGAGTCGACTATTATTCATTGTGATAATCAAAGTTGTGTGAAGCTTTTTGTCAATCCAGTGTTTCATGACAAAACCAAACATGTTGAGATCAAATACCACTATATCAAAGATATGGTATTGAGAAAAGCAATCTAGTTGAGATACATTAGCACTGATGAGTAGACGACAAACATTCTCACCAAGCCTCTCTCCAGAGTAAAGTTTGTGTACTTCCGAGACAAGCTTGGTATTGTGGAGAATGAAGCCCTAGTTGAGAGGGAGACTCAGCTTCAGTGATCTTCTGTGATTTGCTTTAATGCATTTCTCTCTGTGAGAGAGATTTGAGGTGCAAGCCCTTGTTTCCACCCTCTGGGAGTAGCCAAGGTGGATGTCATGTGTGGGACTCCATGACAACATCACGTGAGAGAGTCCATGATGATTTTCTTATACTTGTGCTTTTTCCTCTGGGAGTAGCTATGGTGAACGTCATGATGAGATGACGACATCACGTTAAGTGATTTCGTGATGGGCACTTGTGCACATATACCATTCATGGGAGTAGCCATGATGGTTGATATCACGATGAGGTGATATGCTCTTTTCCACATATGGGAGTAGCCATGGTGGTTGATATCACGATGATGATGTGATATGCTCTTTTCCACATATGGGAGTAGCCATGGTGGTTGACATCACAATGAGGTGATATGTCTTGCATAGCTGGAAGTATTCCTCCCTAGCCAAGAGGGAGTGTTGATGTTATAACATCGTCGGGCTTTATCCGTCCAACCACGACCTTATTTGAAAAATTTAATATAGCCTATTGGCTATTTAATTTGTTCAAATCGATATTAGTGAAGAGACGCTTCACTTGGAGAACAAACAAAATATTAATTATTTTAATAATTATGATGAAGGCCAACTTCTTGAAGAGTCGCGATTTTTATCAAAGCCGACCTCCTTGTCGTGAAAGGAGGTGATCCTTCTCTTGTGTATAAATACAAGGTAATGATCATTCATTTGATCATCAAGTTCATTCATCATAATTCACATATCTAGGAGAAGTTCGCACTTACAACAGATCGACTTCAAGGAGAAATATCAGTGAACCTCGGGGACACGTCCTCCCCCCCGCCCCCCCCTAAGCCCTAGCGTTCCTGAAATGGGGACATCTCGGAGACTTGGGGACAGTGTTCCCAAGTTTCCAATGGCGCCACCATTTTTTTCCCTCTCCGTCGGAGACGCGGAAACGTCCCGGCGTCCCCGAGACGTTGAGGGGGACGCCTGGGCATCCCTCAAGCATCTCGGGGACACCCAGGCGTCCCCCGCGATGGCCACTTAAAAGACACGGTTTTAAAAAATATTTAACACATTTTTTTTATTTTGATTTTGTACTTGTTTTGATATCATGCCTCTCATTGCAATCATCTTTATGATCAGATATTTTTTATATCATATAATAGAAATCTTCCATTTGCCGATTCGACAATTGTAGTATTGAGTATTCTAATTTCTAATTAGTAATTTGATATTGAAAACTTCAATGTTCAAGTATTCTAATTTCTAATTAGTAATTTGATATTGAAAACTTCAATGTTCAAGTATTCTGTATTTACTATTTAGTATTTCAATTTGGCATTTGCAATTTTTCTATTTTACTTCTTAATAGTCTTATACATCTTTTCATAACTAGCATTTTAAGTACCATATGTATAGTATATAGTATATACAACCCCCCGCCCCCCCGTCGTCGTCCCCCCGTCGTCCCCAATTGAGGCCCCTTTGGCCCCCCATCCCAGAAGCCTGTCCCCCCGTTTCGACGTCCCCCCGTCCCCGATGACGGTGTAACATAGAGAAATATATTCATTTGTATCTTGCATCTAAGAGAGGTGCTATTATTCATTGTATTAAATCGGCATTGTGTTATGCCTGAGTTGTAAGTAGATCTTTGCTCTTATTCTATCAATATATAAGGGATATATTGGCTGGGTTTTTTCTCCCTCAAGTTGGAGGGTTTTCCCAAGGTATCTTGTTGTGTCTATTGTCTTATGTGCTGCATTTTCTGATTACTTTCAGTTTTGAATTATCTGATCATTAAAAACTAACAAAATGAAGCAATGCATCGACCACACCAAAACCTCTGATTCCACATCAAAATATGGAGAAAATCTTCATTTTGAACCCTCGAAAATGGTGAAAATCAGAAACTCTGTGAGTGTAAAGGTGATGCTTGAAGTAGAATCACTTCTTCCGGCTAGGGTGGATCTCTCGCCACCGAAACCAACAACCAAAGGTGAAGGTTTTTGTCCTCAACTAGCAGAAAATGAAAATCTAGAACTGCTAAGTTATCGATTCATCCCTAGCAGAGCTCAGATACGATATGGTACGATACAGATTTGTGATTCGGATTCGATACGATACAAATTTATCCAGGATTTGTTTTTCAGACTGCGGATATGTCCAAGGTACGATGAGTGCTCTGTGGATTCGACAAAATCGAATCCGATTTGAACCCGGGCCGAATCCGGCCGAGTGAATGCCCAGGCCGCAGAAAAAGTGGCTTTTTTTTGCAATTTTTAATTTTTCTTTGACTTAAAGTTGACTTCTAAATAATAAAATATTCATTCCAACCCTAATCTTTGCCTCCAAACACATCAAATAGGTAAAAACACTCTCATTTAACAATTTGTATAAGATTTATTTAAAATTATTTAATTTATATTAATTATATTAAAATTGTATCTCACAAATCATTTTAATCTAGAGATAGAGACTATTGAAATTATATAAATCAACATGTGATTAAAGCGGCCACCGAGATTGAAGGAAAACCAGACAACTATAGATTTGAGGATGTCGCATTATGTAACATGGTTGAATAACATTGCAATCAATTCAAAATCCAGGCGTCAATCTGCAAAACTGAAGGGAGGAATAGAGGTATCTAAAAGCCATAAGGAGAAGCCTATCGCAAAGGAAACACTGCCATCCAAAAAGCCAATATAAATTGAGGAAATTAATACATCTGGAAAGCAGAAAGGGAAAGTCAATAGGTTAAATTCAAAACCTAGAAATGCATACAATAAAAAATGAGGAAGATAAGGATATTCCAGATCCAATAGAGATTGATGTCCAAGAGGAAACGGACGAAAATATTGCTCTTTTACAGGATTTGGATATCATCTGTAAAATAATTGGGCCCAGAAAAGGAAGAAACAACATAAAGAGTGGGCCTAGACAAATATGAATCTGAATCATGGGATTAAATTCCTACCCGATGGTTTTTCATTGTGGTATTCTTTTTAGAAGAAGATAGAGATTCAATTATGGAAAAGGTGTTTGGGAAATAGATGGAAGCCCCATTTACATGCAAACATGATTCAAATTGATCAATGATCAATAATTATTAATGGCTGATTGTAAACATTTGACATTTTTATGTTTGAAGTTTGAACTTTTAATTTATAATTCTATATCATGACATTTGACTCTTTGAGTATAAAGTGGTGGTGTATTTTTGCTATGTTATTTGACTGTTAATATGGTGGTGTGTTTTGAACTTAATTACTACTGCAAATATGTATATATTTCTGATTTTTATATGTTTTTGTATTAACGTCCCCAAAAACGTACCCAACCCCAATTTTTTTTTGACCGAATCTCGTACCGGATTCTCATACCCGTACCCGAATCCAAAAACGAATCGGTAACTTAGTCGGGAAGCAATCCAACAACATCTTGTTATGCTGCCAAAGTAGAGATAATGAAATGAGAGCCCAAGAGGTGAATATATAGAAGGGGGGAGGAAATTAGGGCAACACAAATTTGAATTCACTTTTTCCCTCCAAGAATGCTATGCCCCCCTTCATGAGCCTTTTAATTTATTTTTATATTTCCTTATTCCTTCCAAAAGTTTGGCAGCCACTTTTGGAGGCTAAAAATTTGCTATTAAAAACAACTTAATTCACCTTTATCCTAGGCGTGAGACAAGGGGTCCTTTTTATGAACACATGACTCTCACTTAAGTTATAAAGTAACTTTATAACAGAATTTAAGTGATGAAAATATAAATATTAATTTGATTACCCTTATAACTCACCAACGCCCAAACATGAAATATTACAATGTTGGAGAAATAGAGGCTTGGCCAATTGCTAAAAATAACACTTACTAAAAATAGCAATTGCTAAAAATAATAAGTGTGCCCAAACACCAAACTAGCACATTCTGAGATGCACTAAAACTTACTATAAATAGTAAGTGCTAAAAATGGCCACTGCTATAAATAGTAACCCTTGCCAAAAATGCTGAAAACCACCACACAATCCAACACAGGCTCTAAGTCCCCTAACCAACTCCCCTTAGCCTACGAGAACCCTGGAATAGGCTAATGGAACTCCCAAACTGATCAGGTGCAAGAAGGGGATATTACATTCTCATATCAGTAGTGATCTCATATTAGACTTTATGCTTTCAACATCGGACTACAACAATACCGGAATTTTGTTTTCACTTTAGCGGTGGTATTCTTGTTGGCAATCAATACCAATCAACATTCTCTAGGCGACAACATAAGTTAATCACCTTTCTTGTTGTGCTTTTTATCGAATTATTAATAATAGGAGATGGATGCCAATAGAGAAAAAAGGATTGATAGAATGATAGACATGTTGGGTTAGATACTCCATGCGATGCAGAATAATATGAATACTTCCAAAAATCAAAATAGTGGGGCAAGCATTTCAGGAACCGACATAAAAAATTAGAACAATTGCACACAAAGAATAGTTGTTGGGTCTATTAATAGACCTTTACAACCCACTCTCATTTGTAAAAAAGAAGAAAAGTCTGAGCCAAGAGTCATCAAGAGGAATACCTTTCTAGATTTGTTAAAACCACAGAATAAAATTCATCCTCAAAAGGATTAAGGAAAATTAGATGAAGAGTTTGAGAAGATGTTGGAACTAGTAATAAATATACTAGAGACAAATTTACACGAGGAAGAGATCAAGGAAGAATTTGTAGACTGTAAACCAAAAGTAGAAGGGTTAAAACCAAAGCTACCAAAATTAAGAAGGAACAGATTACTAAGAAAGAACAGAAGGAATCCACCTTACAAATTAGAGATGAAATTAATCTACAAGGTAGTAGCGTGGAGGAGCATAGAATTGTGGATGATGTGGGATTTGGCTCCACTAATATTCATCCTATGTATTCAGGTCACAAGGATTGCCATATCACTTCAAATCCTTTTAAATCAGAAAAAAAGAGAATCATGCCTCATTTTAGGTAAGCATGGAAAATGTAACACAAAGCCTGAAATTATGCGAGGAATGGAAAAGAAGGGCAAAAGGAGCTAAGTTGATAGCCGCTCAAGAAAAATAATATCAGCAAAAATTTAAGGAAAAGTTTGTTCTCATGGATAACAAAAAGCAAGAGCTTAGGCAACAACTAGGTGTACTACATCCTACATGAGAATCGCAAAAGGCAATGACAAAGCAATCAATCATTGGTTTGCAAGTTGGAGTGATTGATCCTTTCATCCACCAATACTAGGAAAGGTTTATCTACTTAACATTGTCAAGGAAGAAAAATGTAAGCATTCCAATCCTTCCTACAAGTACAATTCAAAATATGAGAAACCATAGTTGGCAGACTCAGACTCGATAGACCCTAAATTTGCGACTTGGCAAAGACTCGACAAAAAACTTGGCAACTTAAACAATTGCATAAATTTCCTTAAAAACACATCTTTTTGCAAAACCCAACGGAAAAATATATCCAATGAATCCATAAAAGAGTACAAAAGTGTTTTCTATTATATTCGATTCATTGGAATACAAATTGAGTGAAAAATCACATTATCATGCGAAATCCTGATACAATAGTTAGCTTACAACTATTTTGAATTTATGATGATTGCCTTTGATCATCATCTTAATTCATAAATTGCATATTACAACATTTTACATATTTATATCCCCTAGTCTAGTGAAGGCTTTGTTTGTGGCATTGACTTGACCAAATCAATGACCTCCTCGAATTTGTTGTCTACCTTTCTTGTGCAAAGCTAAAGGTTGTATTGCATTTTATAATAATAATGGCATTTGAATATTTGATACTAATAGTATGATACTTTATCATTGATCAATGATATTATGATAGTGATAAAGATAATTGTCTAAGTTGTTGATTCTAGTCTCCACTCCCCAATCCCCTCATTGTAATCAAACTTCTTATATGAGAAGAGATCCTAGTAACTAGTGAAATAATTTTAGACAAGATTTAAAATTCCTTCTTGCGATACAAGGCAGGGTCAAGGGGCAGCACCCCTACAACCAAGCCCAATTTAAGGCCTTTGAAACCACACAAAACTTCATGTCGCACATCATTTTTATAATTTTATCACTTTTAAGGGAGAAATTTGGTATTTGGCACATTTATGTTTGAAAAAGTGTTTTTAAAAAATGATTTGTTTTTGTTTGAGTAGAGACTTGCTAAGTTAATGGCACAAACCCGTCGATATTTTTGAAAAAACTCACCAAAAACTTGGCGAGTACTTGCCAAAAACTTGAAAAAATCTCTACATGTTTTTTGGCGAGTTACCAAAAACTCAGCAAAAGTCCTTGTAAGTTTTTTGGCAAGGTACTTGCCAAACAAAAAATCTGGCAAGTACTCGCCAAGTCTGCCAACTATGGCTGATATGATCAACAATATTGTCTCTAGAATGGGACTATAGATGTAATACAGTATGAAACCCTTGTTGTGTAGAACCACCTCCCAAATTCACCAAAAACTCAGCGAAAGTCCTTGTAAGTTTTTTGGCAAGTTACTTGCCAAACAAAAAATCTGGCAAGTACTCACCAAGTCTGCCAACTATGGCTGATATGATCAACAATATTGTCTCTAGAATGGGACTATAGATGTAATAGAGTATGAAACCCTTGTTGCATAGAACCACCTCCCAAATTCACAATATATGCTCCACACAAATTTATTATTTATCTACAAATCTCAATAATTTTAACCTTGTAGCAAAATACAAAAAATCTAGATAGATAAATCTCTTTTAGCACAAAATCTCTAAACTGAATCTTTTCAGTACAAACTGTGACCCTGAATGGATCACACCATATTGGCTAGGGAAGATCTTTCACCCCCAAAACAAATATTCACCTTAGGCTTTTCATCCTAGGGTTGTTGTTGAACGAACCTACTCAACCTCCACAACTAGGGTTTTAAGAAAATATCAAGAAAATAAAAAATGAGCTTTCTTTCCTCAAAATCCCCTTTATAAACATTTTTTGCAATAATAAAATATCATTATGTGTGTCCTCTTATGTTTCCCTCCAAAAAGTGACTTTAGACTCCTTTTAAATTATTAACATAAGCTGTCTTTTAATTTTCTTTTTTGACTAAACATTTAACTATTCAATCATTTAATTATTTTCTGCACATCCAGCCAAAGTTACAGAAAATATTAAAATATACCAAATATGAATTTTGACTACACCAAAATACTCTTAAGCTCTTAGGATATCAAACTTTATGAAATGGCATCCGAAAAGTATCGTTGTAATCAACTTTATTTCTTGAACTCATTGCCACTGTTAGAATTCCTTCCCACTAAAGTTGGCATTCTCCAAAAATCTCAAAACTTTCCAAGAATGTTGGAATGGACCGAAAAGGGACATTACATTGCTTCTTTCAATATGTTTCCTTGTGTTTGGCATAAGATCTATGCAAAATGTCTATATGATTTTTAATTATAGTATTGGGGATCTATATATGGGGCCCCAATGTAACAACAGTAGAAGAAACCAATATAACTAATATACCAACTATACCATCAATTGAAACCTATATACAGCTTATAAGACTACACCGAAACTATCAAAACTAGAAAATAAGAACATACAGAATACCCAAAACCTATACAACCTTCCATATACAGAAACTAAAGAAAGCCCTACCATGCTAATAATGCTTAAACATGCACTTCAGCAAGCATTGAGGAAATGAGAAACAAACAAGAAAAACTAACACATTATCTTCCACTTGTAGCCAACGACCATCATATTGTTCTGACCTCCACAAGAACACATAGACCAATTATAGTCCAGTTTCAAGGGTTGCAATGACCCATCACTCCAAAACCCTTTTCTAAATTCCATTCTTAGAGACTAGAGTGATTTCCACCAAAGGAGCAAATGGACCATACATGGAAACTACACCATGAAGCTTTATACATTGAATAACCTCGGTTCTATGCAGCACCAATGTAAACATAATGTCCTCCAAGAGTGGCATTGGATACCCACATATCGATGTCAATGTTCCATTGTGAAATAGGACCACCATATGTCAAACCACCATCCTCAAATCTTGATGGAATCCTTCTAATAGTTGATCATTAACCTACAATTCATGGATTTCAATTTGTAGCTTCTTTATGTGATGCAGTCAAAATCAGGCTGCCCTATAAAAGGCAGTTGATTTTGCAGCCCTTCTTACATACAGACCATTCATTTCTTTAACAGTAAAATAAGTTTAGACAAACTTTAAAATTCAGCATAAACCAGGCTTAGCATCTTCATAGATAAACTCTATCCATCATAAGAAACAAACTATTACATACATTTGTATGGTGTACAAGCTTTAATACTTTCCTAAAAATTGAATCCTACATACAGATCTCAACTCAGCCAGAGTTATCAGGCCACCAGCACAACAATAGACAGAATGAAACTTCTGTTGTGTATGGTAACACATGCCTAGCACTATAAGTGCCAACTCAAGCTGGATTATTCACTCTCTTACTCACTACAAATGTAAATTTCCTATAGAAACCAGAACTACATTACCCTCTAAACCCAACCAAGCTGGAGTACTTCTCTTGAATCAAATCACTTTTCTCTTTCTCGAGTTCACTATCTCAGTGAAATGCCTAGTTGATCATTTAAGAGCAGAAAAAACTGTAATTTAGGAGTTTTGATAGCAGTAACCACCAAGGGATGGGATAATTGGAAGTTCAGAGAACTGATGATGGTAAATAAAGGAAATGTGCCAGTCATAACCACACAAGCTAAAATAAGTAAGTCGTCATATTTTATGCACTGCTAACCTCACTACTCGCCTCTAACTACTAATTAGAGCACCCAGTTTTAATTAATTTTCTCTTTCTTCTCCTCATGTCCATTTTCCACATGAAGCAAATTTGCAAGAATGAGGATTTCAATCTGCAGCAAAAACTGTTAGGACAAAGGTAATCCAGATGCTCTTGGACCATTATGACCTCGTCCATCGCATCCCACAAAGAGCCCTTTTTCTATTTTCCAGTACCATATTTTTACTTTCCATTTTGCAATTCTATTTCCTCCTCCCATTCTTCCTCCTCTAGAACTAGCACTTGTAGGATACAATCCCTTACCTCATCAATCACTTTAGCCAACTTCAATTTTCGTTTGAAATTAAACAAAATCATTGTCTTCAAGTGCAACTGGCCATTATCCACCAAACCATATTTCCCTAAAATCGCTTTAACTAAACTAAGATTTCTTTCCACAATACAGTTGAAAATATTTCTTAGATGATGGAACATGACTAGGCAATGGGTCCCTGGATGATTCCCCATGTGCCATACTTACCATCATGATGCAGAGGGAAAGGAATTTGCAGCAAAAGTATAATAATTAGTGACTTGTTTGGAAAATTGTCTCTTCCTAGTAGCCCTGTTTTTGGACAAATCTGATGGGACAACAATTTTTTGTGGAGGTTCTTGGAAATCTAAACACACTTTCAAATGCCCTTTATGGAGATACAACTACTCCTACAATGGCATCCTCCAAAATGAAACAAAAAACCTACAGACTGTAATCAGTCCTAATTAGCCCTCCAAGTTGCCAAAACTGAGTTTTTTTGAAATAATGCCCTCACACATGCCAAACTGGTACAAAAACTATTTGAACACTTAATTATGTTACCACAAACCTACAGACCAAATTTTATCAATTGGACAGGTGTATTTCTCCCAAAACTCAAATTTCTTGCTTAAAACCCAAGCAGGGTTCAGGCAGGGTGGTGAGTGAAAAAAATTCATTTCTGATTTAATATCCACTTTCATGACCTCAAACCGAATGCATTAGGTCTGTATAAGCCCTTAACAACTCCTGCAACAAGAAAATCAAACAAAGAACTCCAAAATCTACTTATTTTGCAAAAATGGAGGTCTAAAACGTTGGTAACACCCTGTCAGCATACCTTTAAACAAAAACTTCATTCCTCTTCTTTCTAGAATGACATCCAACTCATTTTTTACATGTTTTTCAAATTTAAACATCATCCCTAACTACCTACCTCATCCCATGCAAACCCAAGTAACAAATTAAGCATTCCAAAAACCCTTAATTAGGTACTTGGGGTTGAGTTAAAAAATCAAAATTTGAATTTTATGACTAATTATTTGTCCAAGTATAAATAAAAAAACTTGTAATATACAATTAAACACCTAGCACTATATTCTAATGCAAATCTAGAACAAGATAAAATGATGCTTTTGCATCACATCACTACCACATAAGTTAATAGCAATAAACCTATAGGAAGATGTCAACCCTCCATATACCACAATCCACACAAACCAGAAAAATGCCACAGGTAATCCCACCTCTAGGTATGACACCTTTCTAAAACATACAAGGCAATCTGCAATGAATATTGTTGTGCTTTAAAATTTGTCAGCAATATACAACAAAATTATGGAAGCCTCTCAAATTCTAAAGAGTATATATTTAAATCATACTGACATATTTGATGGCTAATCCTCCTCAATTACAGTTTCCAACCCATTCCAATCTTTAACCTCCTTACTTTCAATTAATGTAAGCTCCAATTGAAGCACACCTTGGTTAGCCAAGTAATCTGCCACTCTATTTTGATACCTATAACCATATTTGAAAAACTTGCCAATTGCTAAAACTTGGCAAGCCTGAAAAATACGGTTCAGAAAAAACTCAGCAAAAACTCAGAAAAAACTCGGCAAAAAACTCGACAACTTAAAAAACTGCGTAAACTTCATTAAAAACGCTTTTTTTTTTTGCAAAATTCAACAATAAGATGCTTCCAATGAGTCAATAAATGAGTACATAGAAGATACAAGCTGAGTCAAGTTGTATTTGATTGATCTGAAAGAAAATTAGATTCAAAATGTCATCCTCATGTGGAATGCTCAATGCGTTGATACTGATAGTCTAAAACAAAATGAAAATAGCAAATTGTTTTTTGTAAACTTGAAAGTAAATAGTGGAGAGTACCTAGAAAATCAAATGAATTCAATGGGAGTTTGAGGGCAATGCTCCCAATGGGGTTTAGGGGTAGCGCCCCTAGCGGGGTTAAGGGGCAGTGCCCCTTGCGAGGGTTTGGGGGCAGCGCCCCTAGTGGGGTCAAGGGGTAGCGCCCCTTGCAAGGGTTTGGGGGCAGCACCCCCAGTGGGGTCAAGGAGCAATGCCCCTTGCGAGGGTTTGGGGGTAGCGCCCCCAGCGGGGTTGAGGGGCAGCATCCCTCAAGGGGTCCAGGGGTAGCGCCCTGGGTGCGCTTCTTGTCGCGATATAGGGCGGGGTCGAGGGACGGAGCCCCCACCAACAAGCCAAATTAAGACCTCCAAAACTACACAAACCTTCATGGTGTACATCATTTTGCATTAGCAATAAAACCCAAATTAAGACCATCAAAGCCACACAAATCTTCATGGAACATATCATTTTAGTGTTTTTTCTGAAGCAGAGCACGCAAATGAATGAAAAAAATAACTCAAAATGCCTTTTTGTTTGGCTGCCTGGGCGTTTTACAGATTGCACGGTTTTTTTGCAAAAACTCGCTGTACTTTTTGTGAGTTTTTGCAAAAAGTACGGCGTGAGTTTTTTGCGTACAAGTGTCTCAAAAACTTGGGAGTGAAAAAAAATCGTGAGTTTTCCTTCACTCGTTGAGTTTTTCGTGAGTCTTGCAACACAATGTACCACCATAATCCTATTTAATTTAGCCTTCCATTTCTGAACTTCTTCTAAGATTGCTTTTAGTTTCCAATTCGGGTAATTGCCTTTGTTACTACATTGACAACTATCTGAGAGTCACCACCTATCTCCACATCTCTATACCCACCTTCTATCTCAGCATCTCTATACCCTGCCCTATAAGTAGCTTTCAAACCAATAACTAGCTTCCTGCTCCTTATTATTAATTTTCACCCTGTATGCTTCAATCCACCCAATACAAAGTTGCTTTTATTGTTTCTTAATATGTAACCTGCTCCAGCTGGACCTAGATTCCCCTTGCAGGTGCCATCAAAATTCAATATTCTTGGTACCTGCCACCTCAATTTGGCCCTGCTATTTTTCTTCTCTATTAACCCTTGAATGGGAAAAATGTTTGTATGGTTATTGATTATGGAATACAAACTTGAAACTCATCTTTTAGGTTCAACAGTGTTCAGATTATACATGACCTCTTGTTGCATGGCTTCTACTTCATTAGTACTTCACTTGCTCTTGCCTGAGCAACTCCAGTAATGAATTCCTGTGTAGTGATTTGGCAGTGACCTATACAATGTTCAATGATAAATAACTGATAAAATCCAAAAGTAAACCTGAACTATGTTTGATATCGATGCCAGTTGTTAGGGTTTTACTCCTGGGAACAGTGAGAGTTTAATGTGTTTGAGAGTAGATGCAGGAGGTGCTTAGATGTCTGGAAGTATTTTAGAAATTCTTCCAACATTTGTCTCGAGTTAAACTAGCGCTCATCCATATTTTTCTTAATTTCAGTGTTCCAGGACTACACAATTGTATTTGTTTGTTTTCTTGGTCTTGATTGCATTGCTCATAAATGCAAATATGATTGGATATGGCATTGGCTGAACATGGCTTATTTTATATTGCTTCAGGTAAAGTTACGGTTGAAAACACATCAGAAAAATGTGGAAGATGTACTTTCCATTTATAAAAATGTCACGAAGAAGGTATGGTTTATTTTTTGTACTGTTCTTTTCTCTCCATTTACAACTTAAAGATGTTCAAGTTGGCTAGGGTTATGAATTCAGATAAACAGCTTTATAGTTGTCCTTATATAACTCCCATGTAGTTATTGAGTCAACAAGTAGGATGCTCCAAATAGTAAATCATGAGCTAACCACATGAAACCTTGATGTCCTATGTCAAATTTATTTTACTTGTTTTTCAGTTGAGAGCCATTAGAATTTTTCAAGTCTTAATTTTACAAAGTTGTTTTTAAAAGGCTATAATTTTGTTTGTAACATTTTAATTTTGTAGGTTGATGGGGATCGTCCCAAAGAACAAGTGTTTGAGGAGATTGATAGATCGTTAGCAGAAGTCATTCAACAAAAAGAAGAGTCGAGAGAAACATCAGTTCTCAGTGGTAATTAGTGAATATAAATCATTGTTATCATTTTTTTCATTGAGGAATAACTGTGTTAATATTAAAAATGTATGCTCATAAAATTAGCTTATTCATGGATGTGAGGCCATGCAAACTTTCTTTCCAATTCATGTGTTTGTACTCAATTCTAGTTGAACTGCACCATTCAGAGGAGTGAAATGTTTACAAATTTGAACTGGGTATTCCCAATTAATTGCCTGTATTTTAGCAAAAGTAACGACTGGATGTGATCCTTGGTTATGTTGTTGATCAATCAAAATCTAACACTAACAAAACAATGTTATATGTTACCCTTCACTTAAGAATTTATCTGACTTGGCATTGGTCTCATGCACCAAATCAATGTATTTACTTTTACCTTAAGTATGCGGCAAGATTGTATACTTCTAAATATCTAATTTCTCCTTTTAAATCTCATTATGTGAAACAAAGTTCTGTACAGACATATCGCCAAGGTAAGACATTGTTGCCTCTAAGAGTCCCAACAACTTCTCTGATGTGTCACCCACTCGTGTTTCTACAATCTAAAACATTTATACTACAACATTAAACTTTATATTTAGGCCTTCTAAGATCAATAGAATTTTTTTGTTGATGATAATGATGACGGCCTTTGATGTCCTTTACACCGAAGTCAAATACACATGATGTTTTTTCTTTAACTTCACTGCACAATAAATTATCACAAAGCTGCTATTGTGTTTTTATATTCTTCTTGTCTTCTGTGACATTTGGTTCATCAGGAGTGTCTGTTTAAGAAGTGTCATCCATAAATAATTGCCAATGTAACATTCATTCTCTTTCTCGATTAACTATTAATCTTTCTCCAATATATGATATTAAAGACTGCATAAAAGGGAAATAAAGAAATAACACACTGATCAGACATAAACATTAGAGTGAGACTAGCTATTCTTTATAGTATTGTTCTATATGTGAACATGATAGAAATAAAGGTATTGAAGCTGTTTAGATTCTTGAAAGCCAAGAACTCATGGAGTAGCCGAGTCACAAAGTTCAATGAAGTTACTTCTCACATTATGGGTGCATTAAAAAGAAATATTGCTCATTTCCATCTTTGTTGGTGACACAAATTTTACAGATTCACTCTCTCAATGGTGCTTTTGAGTTAGTTCAATGACCAACTTCACTATGGAGCTTGTGAACATCATTCCTTATTTTAACAATATTCATTTATTTTAGATTGATAATATTGGAAAAATAATTTTGATCTGTCAAACAAGGGTCTGTATAATCGTTTTAATATTCGTCTTCATTTGTTAAGGAATATATTGTTTATATTGTTCCATACTTCATAGGGATGCAAGGTTTGATATTTATGTATACTGTTGATTAATTTGTCATTTTCTATATTTCAGTATTCAAGCCAAGTTTGAAAATCTCTAGACAAACTTCTTTTCAACAGATGGTGGTGGTTTCTCATTTAAAAGCAAATAAAATGAGTCTGTTACTACTTAAATTGAGCATGTTGTGTTTATATTCCTTGTATCTAGTCATAGCTTCAGGCTCCACATAATTACAACTAACTTCAATCTAAAGAATGTGGCATGATGTATTGGATATTATCAAATTCTTTGCAAGCCTTTTACTTAACAATTGTATAAAATAATTGGAATGACTAATGTGTTAGAATATTTTTTTCTTATTCCATTCCCAAAGATAGAACTTGCTACATGAATTTTGAAAATTTCAATAAAATAAAATTTTCTCCAACCACCAATTATTCTCTTTTTCAACATTGTGGTTCCAATATAAATGGCAATTGAAATGAGTTACCAAGTTTTTATAAGGTTGTACCTCTTCTAGGGTATTCTAATAATATAGAATTGGAAGGTATGACTGCATTTTGGTTTTACTCGATCAAAACCGTGGTTTTATTAGCATTAATTGTGAGTTCATAATTGTGACAAAATTCAACTTTGTGTTGCTTTTGCAGGTTGATAAAGATTTCTATGAAGAGAACAATGTTGTTAGCCTATAAAAGTAGAATAACAATCAGCTGAACCATGCTATACAGATACATCCTTCATCATTTAAACATTCCTTAATTTTCGGGTCAATGTGCATTCCAAAAAATGTGGGAGAGAGGACACTCTTGTTCAACCCCAATATTGCAATTGATATCCTTCGACTATTCGTTGTTACAAGTATCTTGGTAATGAATTTTTTTCATAAATCTTAATTGCATTGCAACAAAATTCAAAATGAAAACCATTTTTTTTTAATATTATCCATAAGTTGGCTCTTGGGATAGTGTCAAATGACTTTCAAGTGTCAACAAAACAACATATCAGTTCTTACTTTTTGTCTCTACAATAATAACCTTAGGGTTGACAAGGTGATCAATAGTAGTATGTTGATTTCTGAAAGAAGGTAGGCCTTTAACACTTAGGGTTGACAAGGTGATCAATAGTAGTATGTTGATTTCTGAAAGAAGGTAGGCCTTTAACACTTTTATTAATATCCTCATTCTACTCTCATTCTACTAACTAATATTTCTTTCAAGGATTAGAGTAATAAAATTTTGTCAAAAGGGGGTTGAACTAATCATAATGGTTCAATAATTTGTTAGTTTATGTTGGTTTCCAAACTCGGACATGAGAAAATTTAAACTTTTTGTTCATTCTTCAAGGAAACTCTTAAACAACAACTTGGTTAAAAACATGATTAATATGGGATAGGGATTGGACTTCCAAGTTTTATGATCCTAACTTTGTATCTCTTGGTGTCTTTAGGTTTATCTTTTGCAAGGTGCTTAATGCTAAGTTTTATATCTTCATTAAAACAACCCTTAGTGTAGGGTTGAATGATTCATATGTGTTTTGAGTATTGAGGAAGTTAAACTTTGAGTTCAAATTTCTAATATTTCTAGGTTTCTTACCTTCTCTAGGACAATATTAGCCCAAAATTTCTTGGGATTTCACGCACCAGTTAAAAATCTCTTGTTTTTAATTTACATACTAATACTTTTTATTTTTCTTTAGAGATCTCTAGTTTTTTATCTTGATAGTTTTGTTGGATTTGTTAAAGAGAGTTCTTGCATCTTTTCTTGGACATAAACATTTTAAGTCATATCGAGAATTTGAAACCATATGACTTTCTTTTAGATGCATTTAAAAAAAATACAAGTCTGAGCATATATAGAAAAAAATAGAAGTGAACTTTTCATCTAAAATCAATTGTATCATCTTCCATATTATAATCGAATGCATCTTCAAGATTTTTGAGGAATTGAAAAGACTTAATTTACATATTATTTTAATTGACACACCAAGTCTACATAAAGAAGATGTGCATATGTCTTACTTTCAAGTTGATTCCCATCATCTCCCCATCCAAAAAGCAAAGGTTTTCAAAAAAAACATTGCTGACTACAACCTTATTGTATTGGGAGATGATCTTTTTAACCATGAAAGAAACGTTCAAAGAAAAGCATATTCTCTTTGGCTTGGTCCCCTCTTGTTCCTAGGCTGTTCTCTTTTTAGTTTCTTTGTCTCTACAACTGTCGGTCAACTGTTTCTGTTTGTCCCTATAGTTCAATTCTGTTTTGAACTATGTTGTCCTTTGGCTCTTTGTGAAGGGTACAACACCCTGTAAATGCTGCTTATCTTTTCAAAAACAAGCAATTTCAAAACATTAAAAAAAGGGGAAGAATAACATAAATAAAAGACCTTTTTTCCTTACATAAAGAGCACACCAAAAATATTAAAAGGAAAAAGAATCGTTTCTACCTATTAACATTTGAAGAACAAGTTTGATATGTGTGGATAATGGGTGTCTCAAAGGAAAGTTCTCGTGTGTGCATGATATGATGCTCATGTGGAAGGCCATGCATTAAAGAAAATGTTAGATAATCCTAAGTAGTATCAAGGAGCACAACAGAGACATAAAACATTGTAGGTGGAAAAATTGACCTATAGAATAGTCTTTCATAATTAATAGTATACTTACATTGACAAGGTAAATGCATTAAATAAAGAGGACTATTAACTAAAGAGACACTTAAGGGAGGCCATTAAAATTATGCAACTCAAAGATAATTTTATCTTTGGAACATTAGTAATATATGATCTTTAATCCACAACCTTTAAATGAGGGATATGACACCCTCTTCCTTTTTGTTGACTTTGAACAAAAACAAGCTTTACATTTGACAAATAATTAAAATTTCATTATTGGAAAAAATATAGTTAAAGGAGTTGCTTGAAAATTATATTCAAATTATATATCAAAACTAAATTTCATTATTAGAAAAGATCTAGTTAAAGGAGTTGCTTGAAAATCATACTCACATTATATACCAAAAGTAAATTTCATTATTGGAAAAGATCTGGTTAAAAATGTTGAGTTGCTTGAAAATCATACTCAAATTATGTACCGAAAATAAATTTTGATATTGGAAAAAATCTAGTTAAATGAATTGAGTTGCTTGAAAATCATATTCAAATTATATTGTAAAAATAAATTTTATTATTGAAAAAAATCTAATTAAAGGAATTTCTTGAAAATCAAACTCAAATTATATACCAAAAATATTTAGTTTGAAAAGAAAAATATCTCTAGAAAAAAAACTACAATAAAGATGCTCACATTGACATTGCTAAAAGATATACTTTCATTGATTTTCTCTCTTGCAATGTCAAATGATTTAAATTTAGAATCCAAAACCTCTCTCTCTCCATTCCTACCTCTCCCTCCATCTCTCCTTTCCTACCACTCTCTCTACCTACCTCTCTACCTCTATCTCTCCCCTCTCTCTTTGTTTCTCTCTATCTCACCTCTCTCATATTTCTCTCCCTCCCTACCTCTCCCTACCTCTCTCCTTCCCTCTCTCCTTCCCATTATATCCCCCTCCCTCTCTCTACCCCCCCCCTCTCTCTCTCCATCCCCACCTCTGCTTCCATCTCTCCTTCCCTCTCTACTTCTCTCTATCTCCCCTCTCCATCTCTCTACATACCTCTCCCTCTATAAATCCCTACCACTTTCTCTACCTACCTCTCTACCTCTCTAACTCTCTATCTCTATCTCCCCTTTCCCTCTCTCTACCTACCTCTCCCTTCATCACTATCTCTCTCTCTCTCCCTCCCC
>CM021102.1:381326052-381512620 GCA_007115665.2 Sequoiadendron giganteum
ACTCTTTCTCTTTCTATCTCTCCTCTCCCTCCCCCCTCTCTCTCTCACCTATCTCTCTCCCTCCCTACCTCTGCCTGCCTATCTCCTTCCCTCTTTACTCTCTATCTTCCCTCTCCCTCTCTCTATGTACCACTTCCTCCATCATTGCCTACCACACACACACACACTATCTCTCTCTACTTCTCTCTATCTCACCTATCCCTCTCTACCTCTCCCTCCATCCGTCCCCGCCCCTCTCTCTCTCTCTCTCTCTCTCTCTCTCTCTCTCTCTACTCTCCTCATTATCCCTCCTCCCTCTATCTATCCCACTCTCCCTCCTCTCTCTCTCTCACCTCTCTCTATGTTTCTCTCTCTCTCTCACCCCTCTCTCTCTCTCCCTCCCTCTTTCCTTCACTCTCTAGTTCTCTATATCTCCCCTCCCCCTCTCTCTCCCTACCTCTTTCTCTCTATGTTTCTCTCTCTCATATCTCTCTCTCCATCCCTACCTCTCCCTCCATCTCTCCATCCCTATCTCTCCCTCTATCTCCCCTTCCCTACCACTCTCTCTCTACCTACCTCTCTACCTCTATCTCCCCTCTCCCTCTCTCTACCTACCTCTCCCTCCATCACTCCCCCCCTCTCCCCCCTCTCTCTGTCTCCTTCCCTCCCTCCACCATCTTTCTATCTCTCCCCTCCCTCCCTCTCTCTCTCTCTCTCTCATTTGGCTATAGCATTTCAAAAATGCATTTTCATTTTGCGAGCACCAAATTTGGTACTCACCAAATGATTTGCACTAGGAAATACCAACCCTTTGGGTTGGATTTGACTTGTGCAACCAACCCAAAGGGTTGGATGACCATTTCATGCTAAAGATGTGTTTTTTTGAAAAGGTAAAAAAATTTCACACATTTTAGTCGTGCTCTACATCAAGTTTGCACATGTTTCAATGAAAACTTATAAAAATACCATGATGACGTTAAGCTCTCTCTTAGCTATCTAACCATTTTTTTTTCATGTTTTGATTATGTTAAGGTTTTCATCTTTAATTTCTTTTGTTAGTGTGTCTGTTTTTTTGTCAAAAACCAGCATGTCATATTTTATGTATCGTTTTTTACTTGCTCATCAAATTTTGAAAAAAAAAATATTTTTAGAAACTAGATTCCATTCTCCATGTATTAAAATAAATAAATTGAATTTTGATTATTTTTCAAAAAGTTTAGGGGGAGCGTGCTCAAATTTTTGTTTTTTAGGATGTGTCCACTTCAAAAATTAGCAAAAAATCATATATTCATTAAGGAATTAACCAAAAAATTTGGTATAAAATACATGGTGTTAGCTAATTTCTCACTAAAGAGATTTTTGAAATTTTTAAAAAAAGTTAACATTTTAGGGGGAGCACACCAAATGCTATGTTATGTTTTTTGAAAAAAATAGAACCATTTTGTGTTCTCCCCCCTTTTGAAACCTATAAACTTCATCATTTAAAAAAAATAGTAGTTTAGAAAGTAGGTTAAGAGAAATACAACTCTTGTTCTTGTTGCATCTTCAAATTTTGAGCATAACTATCTTCATTTTCTCGTTGAATATCAAACTTTGCTAATTTTAGAAAAAAGTTGGCATCTTAAGACCCCATTTTTGTATCAAATCTTGGTGCACTTACCCACTTTACATGTTTTATTTAATATTTGTTGGGATTAAAATCTAGGCCACCATAATTACAATATATCTAGAACTTGATAATTAGTCTTTTTGTGCATTTCAATTAATATGCAAATGAGAGGATCAATATTTCTATTTAACACAAGTCTATTATAGTCTTGAAATATTATCAACATATATAACTTTATCCATTGGTGACTTTATTAGTGATAAGTTGTCAATAATTAAATATACACCACATTTAATTTTACAAATTGAACTTTCCTTTGTCCATGTGAGTCTATATCATATCTTACCTTCTATAAATGCTTGAAGGGATATACATTTGTTCATGCAAATATTTCCCTAAGTATAAAATATTGTCTATGATTCATTGTGTAAGCTATTTTGAGTGCCAAAGCATAGTTGAGTTTGAGAAATCTAAGTATAAAACCCATTTCTAAACTTATAGAAATTAATTGAGAAGAGAAATCTTAGGGTCAAAATAAAGGCAAAGACATTTTAAAAAAAAAAAATACTAGAAAATGATTAGGTAGAAGATATTTTTCAAGTATCGAGATGGTTGAAATCTCTAGAAATTCAAAGGTTCCAATGCTAACATTATGGAGGAGATATTAGGGAACTTCAAAGAATATAATTCTAGTGTTTGGCTAGAAAATAAAGGTGAGTATTAAAATTCCCTATGAATTAGCTAAAAATCCTATTGAATATGATGATCTCTTTTAAGTTTAAATATACTTCATGTAGAGAATTAGTTGTTTATTTGTGAAAATAAGATGAACTAGTTTCTCAACCAATAAGACTAAATGAATGTGATCATAAAATAATTAATAAAGATACCATTTGAAAATATAGAAAAGTGTAATGGTTGAGATTACAAAATTATTTAGTTGAAAATGCTAGTATAGAATTTTTTTGGTTCTAATACTTTACACACTAACTCACTTGCATAATGATACTGAGAATCTAGCAATCAAAATTAATCTTCTTGGATACTTATTTTTCTCCCTAAAAACTTGATAGACAAGTACACTAGGTGTATTGGCCCTCTAAAAAATATAGTTTAATAATGTATGCTACTTGCAAACATCATATTCTCAAAAATTATACAACAAATAGAAAATGAATATTTTTGGATAAGCTTGTGATAAATCAAACGTATGAAAAAGAGTCTCAAGAAACTATTACTACTACCAAGTAAACCACTACTACTATTGAAAAATCCACTTCCTCTACTAAAAATTAAGCCAGTTTTAGTAATAATTACTTAGTATTTTCAACTTCTCTTCTAGAGTAATTAGCTCTAATTCTCCAATATTTTCCATTGAAAAGGAAACTTCAAATTATTCAAACTATAAAAATAATTGGCCAACCAACCTAGATATTTGAAACACAACTACTTGAGTAAACCATAACATTTTTGGTCCATCATGCTCCTCATGAGCAAGTAGAAGGTATTAACATTTTAAATTCTAATAAGGAGGCATAGTAGCCTCCAAAAAATAAAAAAATATAAATGAACCCCCTCCAAATTTGATGAGTAAAATTCAAATGACTCATTTGTTTCAATGTTTTTCTCATGCTTCTAGCCATGCTACCTCTCTGAAGGGAAACATTATTGTAGAGGTTATCTAAAATTTGTCCTATTCTAATATTTTTAGTGCTCCTGAAGAATCCATAATGGTTGAATTGAATACTAGAGTAGAGGAAGAATTCTAATCGTGCATCTTTTGGAGAGTCCTTGTCTAAAGGCTACCTCTTCACCTATAGATTTTAAAATTTAATAAAGAATCCCTAAGATTCAACTCTTTTTAATTTTGAGGATGAGAAAACTATATTTATATTAAAATCTTTAGATGCATTGTAAAAAAGAGAGGTTCAAACACCTCAAAAAATAGTAGGAAAATCTTAGTTCTGTAGGATGGAATTCTAAAAGGTATACCCTTTGTAATGATAAGATAGTTGTAGGACCACCTAGCGCACTCCATATAACACATATGTGGTAATAGTGTTATCTAGTGAGCATAGAGTTTCCACATTTCATGAGAGATATCCTCGTTTAATATAGTTTATTCTACTTGCACCCCTATGGTTTGATGTTCCTTAAGGACCCAAACAATGTGAATATACCTATTTACTTTCATATACATTATAGTACATATTAATATCTATTAATTTTGACTCTTGGTGTATTGTTATATTTATTAGTTGTTTCTATTCTCATCATGAAGCTAATGAATTCTAGTTCTTTATGAATTAAATTTGGCGATACCTTAGTCAATAGATATAAATAATAAATTATTCATTCTTACAATTCCATACATCCTCTCATGATTTGACATGTTTCTTTGTAGGTTGTTTATTTATTGATCCTAGATTATGAGTAATGTTGTAAAAGCTATGTTAAAAATGAACCAGTTCATGTTGCCTCGTCTATATTACTATGTTATACTAATGATTGTGACTGAGTGTGTAGGATATTTTTAATGTGTCCTTCTTGCCTCTCATAGAATAATATTTAATTTAAAAAAGTAATGTTGAGAGATCCTAAGAGGGAGGATTGGAGAGTTTTGAATACTAGACACTTTTGTGGGTTTCCTCAAGAATGTAGCTACCAAAGTTACAAGATTTCTAACTATGAACTACAAGATGCACAATACAATTATGATATTAATTTAGTAGCTTTAATTTCAGGTTCATAGAAATTAGCCTTGAAAAATATGATAAATATTCTATAAAATGGCCAATGATATGTAACAATACAATGAAGTACATATTTTACAATTTAATCAAGGGTATGCATGTGAGTACTTGTATGTCTGCACATGTAGACACAAATTGCACACAAATTTGGAAAATGGATATACTCACTACTTCATCCTCTACCAATATATCTTGATCATAAAACTCATTCAAAATATCTATATTATGAAGCTTCAATATATATAGAATATCAATTTACAAGACTATGATAAATCTACTAAAAGAATGGCGAGAATATGTCTACGATAGCAGGCGAGGTTGATATTCAGATAACCATATGGCGTACGACTTAGGTAGTCTCCGACCTAACGGAAAGATCACCGATTCTGGAAGTATATTATAATTAAAGGACTACGTCAAGATGAATTAGTCCTTAATCCAATAATAAAAGATGAATTAGTCCTTGCGGAGCAGTTAATGTTTGGGCTATATAAATCATGTAATACACAATTCAATTACACATTCATATCCCGAGCTCTTGTTTCTGCTTCTTCTGTGTTTCTATTATAATGGCTAACCGCATGATTTACTTCACGTTGGCACTTTTTCTGTTGATATCTTGTTACAGCAACATAGTCATGGCAGAGGATTCCGATCCGTTGCAAGATTTCTGCGTTGCAGACCAGGAAAGCAAAGGTGAGTACATAATTTTATACGATGGTGTGTTATGATTTTCTTATCAGGCGAGTTACTAACAAATTGATTAAAACAGTTTTGGTGAACGGGTTCGTTTGCAAAGACCCAATGGCAGTTTCAGCAGACGACTTCTTCTTCCCTGGATTGGGGCAGCCAGGGAACACCGACAATGCAGTCGGCTCCAACGTAACCCAGGCTAACGTTAATCAGATACCAGGCCTCAATACGTTGGGAATATCGTTGGTCCGCATCGATTACGCAGTGGGTGGAATAAATCCTCCTCACACACACCCAAGAGCCACCGAAGTCCTTGTTCTACTGGAAGGCGAGCTTCTTGTTGGTTTTATTGACACGAACAACAAGTTTTTCAGCAAAACTTTGGAGAAGGGGGATGTGTTTGTGTTTCCAAAGGCACTGGTGCATTTCCAGCAGAATGTGGGGCACGAAAATGCAGTGGCCATAGCTGCATTGAGCAGCCAGTTTCCCGGAGTTCAGACAATCGCCAATTCTCTGTTTGCAGCGAATCCCCCTCTCCCCGATTCTGTATTGAGCAAGGCCTTCCGCATCACCCAGGAACTTGTGCATTTCATTCAGGCCAAATTCGCCTAAGTTTCTGAAGCGGAATTCGATGTGGTCTATTAAATAATACAAAGAAAAGGAGAGACCACCTAAGAAACCATCTTTTACAAAAAATTTCGTACCGTTGAATAAAACTACTAATTATCGTACTATTCATAGCATCTGTTTTCAACATTAGTATATCGTGAGCATATTCCGGAGATTAAAAATTGATGTTATTATCATATAGATTTCCATAAGCATTAAAAATTAATTTTGTTGCAAGTATATTATGTATTTAAAGTTAGGTTGTAAATACATTTTAAATATAACCGAGAAGTATCTAAAAGTATTCATGAGCATTTCATGTAATAACATCTTTATGTTAGCAATTCATTCATTTGTATTGCATATTCAACATGTTAACAATAATTTTTTACATACAAATTGTGGACGACAACAAACAAGGTGCTTGACTTGGACAAAAGAACTCATACTTTAATTCTTACATACTAATCTACTAAGGGTGTTCTTTAACACAACCCTAATCTCAATTTTGCTTTGACATAAAACATGAATAATTTGAAAGAAGGTAATAGTTAGAGATAGGCTTATTGAATGAGGACCAAAATCGTAGAATGGAAGGTATATTATGCACTATGTGTATTCATTGGAACTGTATTTTCAAAGGTATCTGATATTTTACGCATTTTGTGCATTCATTTTAAATATGATATGTATTCTTGACTACCATTTCTTTTATGCTTATATATACATGTACATATATATGTATATAAGAGAATTTAGAGTGATATGCATATGTGTCAATACGTATTAGTTAATTTTTTTTTTCCTATCTATACGAACTTATGACAGAAGAAAAATTAACATGAGAATACATTGAGTTTCATGTACTACTTGCTATTTTTCTATAGAAATGAAAGATATAAATGCAAATGAACATAAAAATTGATATTTTAATATTTAGATAATAAATAGATTTTACTTCTCTTTTGAGCACCATAGATTGATGGTGAATACGATATACAAATTTAATAGCCCTACTCAAGGGCATAATATGGCAAGACTATGACAAATAATTTACTAAGTTCTATAATTAGTATATTGGTTATGCGTTGTGGTTTCTTGGTGGTCATTATTATATGGATCAAGCAAGAGTTATTAGTTTTATTGATAAATGACCCATATTTCAATGTGACTTATAGTTAAAAGGCTTTGGGCAAAGTGATGCTATGGTTCTATGCACCATCACTTTGTAACACATTTCAGAGTTGCATTTTATTCAAAAGTTAACATGAGCTTGATGGTATCTAGGGTTGGTATCACTAACTAGATGTGATTGTGATTATATATTTATACACTTGGTTATCGGATTTGGTTTTAATATAGATGTCATTGGCCACCATCATTGAAGGGTCACACCATTTCTTGTAGGAAGTTGAGTAGGGGCCTACAGTGCTTGTGGTTGGGGGTAAAGTGCTCAAGTGATTCTCTCCCTCTAAACAACTTGATACGTTCTATTTATCTTGCACACTCAGATGATATGACTTAATCTTGGTGAATCCAAATGGACTCTTGTAAATTTATATGTATTAATAGAATTCTAGGATAATAATTGTTAATATGAGTTGTAATGAGCAATTGTTAGAGATAGGCTTATAGAACGAGGACCAAAATCGTAGAATGGAGGTATATTATGCACTTTGTGTATTCATTGGAACTGTATTTTCAAAGGCATCTGATATTTTATGCACGTTCATTTTAAATATGATATGGATTCTTGATTGCCATTTATTCTATGCTTATATACATACATATATATGTATATAAGAGAATTAAGAGTGATATGCGTATGTGCTAATACATATTAGCTAATTTTTTTCTATATATATGAACTTATGATAGATGAAAAACGAACATGAGAATACATTGAGTTTCATGTACTACATGTTAATGTTTTTTATAGAAATGAAAGATATAAATGCAAATGAACATAAAAAAATGATATCTTTATATTTAGATAATAAATAGATTTTACTTCTTCTCTTTTGAGCATCATAGAATGATGGTGAATAAAATATACAAATTTAATAACCCAACTCAAGGGCATAATATGCTAGGACTATGGCAAATAATTTACTACCTTTTACAATTAGTATAAATTGGTTATGCATTGTGTTTTCTTGGTGGTCATTATTATATGGATCAAGCAAGAGATATTAGTTTTGTTGATAAATGACCCATATTTTTATATGACTTATAGTTAAAAGGCTTTGGGCAAAGTGATACTATGGTTTTATGCATCATCAATTTGTAACACATTTCAAAGTTGTATTTTATTCAAAAGTTAACATGAGCATGAGGGTACATCTAGGGTTGGTATGACTAATTGGATGTGACAGTGATTATATACTTATACACTTGGTTATCGAATTTGGTCATAATATAGATGTCATCATTGGTCACCATCATTGAAGGGTCACACCATTTCTTGTAGGAAGTTGAGTAGGGGCACACCTTGTTTGTGGTTGGAGGTAAAGTGCTCAAATGATCCTCTCCCTGTAAACAACTCGATTAATTCTATATAGCTTGCACTCAGATGATATGACTTAATCTTGGTGAATCCAAATGTACACTTGTAAATTTATACGTATTTATAAAATTCTAGGATAATAGTTGTTAATATGAGTTGTAATGGTTATTTTGAATAAAAAATGAATAATTTAAAAGAAGGCAATAATTAGAGACATGCTTATAGAATGAGGACCAAAATCACAGAATGGAAGGTATATTATGCACTTTGTGCATTCATTGGAACTGTATTTTCAAAGGCATTTGATATTTTATGCATTCATTTAAAATATGATACGGATTCTTGATTACCATTTCTTTTATGCTTATATATACATACACATATATGTATATAAGAGAATTTAGAGTGATATGTGTATGTGCCAATACATATTAGTTAATTTTTTTTCTATCTATATGAACTCATGATAGAAAAAAAATGAGCATGAGAATACATTGAGTTTCATGTACTACTTGTTATTTTTTATATATAAACAAAAGATATAAATGTAAATGAACATTAAAATTGATATTTTATATTTAGACAATAAATATATTTTACTTCTTCTCTTTTGAGCACCATAGATTGATGGTGAATAAAATATACAAATTTAATGACCCAACTCAAGGGCATGATATGCCAAGACTATGACAAATAATTTACTAAGTTCTATAATTATTATATGGATTATGCATTGTATTTTCTTGGTGGTTATTATTATATGGATCAAGCAAGAGATATTAGTTTTGTTGATAAATGACCTGTAGTTTAATGTGACTTATAGTTAAAAGGATTTGGGCAAAGTGATGCTATGGTTTTATGCATCATCAATTT
Organism: Sequoiadendron giganteum; assembly: GCA_007115665.2. NCBI lineage: Eukaryota > Viridiplantae > Streptophyta > Pinopsida > Cupressales > Cupressaceae > Sequoiadendron > Sequoiadendron giganteum. The sequence goes on from CM021102.1 coordinate 381,335,075, forward strand.
TTAACACATTTCAGAGTTGTATTTTATTCAAAAGTTAACATGAGCTTGAGGGTATCTAGGGTTTTAATGACTAATTGGATGTGATAGTGATTATATATGTATACACTTGGTTATTGAATTCGGTTTTAATATAGATGTCATCATTGGCCACCATCATTGAAGGGTAACACCATTTCTCAGAGGAAGTTGAGTAGGGGCACACCTTGTTTGTGGTTGGAGGTAAAGTACTCAAATGATTATCTCCCTCTACACAACTTGATACGTTCTATATAGCTTGCACTCAGATGATACGACTTAATCTTGGTGAATCCAAATGTACTCTTATAAATTTATATGTATATTTATAAAATTCTAGGATAATAGTTGTTAATATGAGCTGTAATGTTTATTTTGATTTGAATTTGTATTATTGAACATGCAATGTATTTCATTTAATCTGCAAATTGATGGGATTTTATGTTTACTATTTGATTTGAAACTAAATATTTATTAAAATATTTAAATTTATTTCCTCATAATTAATTTTTAATTTAAATTGTTTAAATATTGAGGTGGTCTCTTACAAATAATAAGAAAAATCTACATATAAATAAAAAAGTTCAGAAAACAATGAGTAAATATTTCTAGTTGATACAGCCCCGTGAGGTCACTAAGATGCTCTTAGATGAGACCCCTCAAGTGATATTTATTTTTTGAGATTGGTGCTCTAAAATTAAACAATATAGAAGACAACTTCAACCACCAAAGAAAACATACTTCAAATTTTCATAATCCACACTTGTCTAAGTCCTCAAGTCCTTTACCATTCTTAGGAATGGGATATTATTTACACTCACCCTATTATGTCACCTTTCTAATGTACGCGCCCAAAATATTGGTAATTTCCTATCACTGCCTTTTAGGCATTCATGCTCTCTAATTTGAAACTTCTCGAGTCTAGACAGACTATCTTTAGAAATCTTTGTATAGTGGAAAAAATGATTTTAAGAAAAAAATGAAATATATCCATCTCTTCATGCAACTTGGTTTCATGCACAATTGTTGATAATTATCTAAAATTTTGCAAGGACCAATATTCTTTAGTTTCAATTTTTCCAATATGTAAGTGTTTATTTTATCTTAAATATTTATTTACATGTTATTTTTACCTAGCATTGCTCTCTTCTAGTTCCTTCTTAACCCTTGAATGAACATATTTTATGTGTTACACAAACTATTTATCCAATTTAATATGTTCTCGTATTATTCTATCCTCATTATATTTGTGAGATATTTAAAAAAAAATATACATCATATTCAATAGCATCTTCATTCTTGACCAATTAACTATATTTTTGTATGTAAAATAAGCCTACACTAACAAAAAGTTCCACTATATGAGTTTATCTCCCACTAACAACCTTGTTAGATTGTATTGATTCTATTTTATAATGTTGGTTTTGATAACATATCTATGAATGGTATATAGAACTATACTTAAGTTGTGCACCCAATTTCTTTCATAGGCTACCAAAATTGATAAAGAAACTATGTATCCCTCTATGAGTCTATACTCTATAATATCCCATTCAATTTTACTATCTCCTTGAAGAATGGTTTAGTACTATTGGATGTAACATTTTCTAATGAAACAACTTGCACAATAGAATAACAAAATAAGACATATAATACAAATACTTGATAACAATATGCCACTTCAAGGGGGAAACCTCCTACTCCACTTTGATGAGGATACACAGATGGTATACAATAATAATGCAGTACTCAATATGGTGATGATAAATAACCACTATATCCTATATATACCTATTCATTCCTTGGATACCATCCAAGGCGACATAGATACTTAGCCCTTAGGATTACATACCTATAAATTATTAGAATAATTGTTATGCATTTTATTTAAGAGTTAATTTATCCTTAATATAACTACTAGTGACTCGATACAAACTATAGGATTAGATGCATACAATTCCCACCTCTTTAGAAAAGCATTATTCTTAAGATTTATCAATTATGCATGCTTCTACACAATATCTTCATATTCCTATGTGGTAACTTTGAATAATAAATACTTCCATTTTGTGAGGTACTTTATGATTATTTTGTTGAACACACTGGATATTGAGAGGAGAGGGGGTGAATTGGTATTTTGAAAAAACTTGAACCCCTTCGGAGCTTGAACCAATCAGAACAATACTCCTTAACCAAATATAAACCCTTAAATACATTGTAATATGCCAAACATTCATTGAAATAAATTTCCTAAGTTCTCACTGTGTGAGTAAAATAAACTATTTAATAAGCCATTGCAATAAAAAAAATTCCTTTCTTTATTGAGAATATATGATTAAAGATGCTACACAATATGCAATAAGGATTTCCGTTCCATTACAATATTTTGCAAAGTACAATATTCCAAGAAAGTACAAAACTACATACAAAACTCCTTCGAGCAGAGATAACTTTAAGAAACCCCCCTCGAAAAAGATATAAAATCCTGGTGAATCTTTCATTTTTTAAGGAAAAAATATTAATTTCTATTGGTGAATCTTTCATTTTTATCGAAAAATATTAATTTTAATGGCGATTTTTTTACATCACCAAAATTTTGTAGAAAATTTTGGCCGATCTTCAAAAACAATAGGAAAATGCATTAATCATGATGACGAATCTATCCAATCTAAAAGTAATTCTCATAGAAAAGTTGGGGCCTGAAGGTGGAAATTATCGATGGGTTGAATGGGTAGACTATAATATTTACTTTCCACCATTGTTTTAAAATATAATATAATGGCTCTCATTATATTTTGCAAGGTAAAATGTACCCATGATCTGTAATTCTCATGGGGCTCAAAATTTCTTTTAGATCATTGATCTAATGACCCTTGTACTTTGTAAGGTAAAATTTACCCATAATCTATAATGCTCATGAGACCTAAAATTGTGGGGGCCATGAGCATTACAAGTCATGGGTACATTTTACCTCGTGGAATACAAAAAGGGCCATTAGATTATATTATAAATCAATGGTGGAAACTAAAGATTAGAAATATGGTCCTAAAGCAACTAATAATTATGATTTACTATTGGCAAATTAATATAGATTTCTACTATAATTTATAAAATTTAGGCGACTCTAATCTAATCATGTATTAAATATTGTGGTAAAATTTTGAGTTAATTTTTTTCATAAAATAAATTATTTGGTGATTTACATAAGAATATAATAAAATTTTGTAAAAATGTGGCGATTCAAGTCACACTGTAGCTCAAACTATTAGCCAATTTTAGCTTCCCAAATTTCAACTGTTAGCCAATTGGTGAATATTAGCCAGGAAAATAATCATTGGAATGCATATTACATATGCAAAGAAAAGTAATTAAAATTTTGTCATACCTACAAATGAGGAGAAAAGAAAAATATTTATAATATTTCAATTAACATTGAAAATCAAGAACAAGAAAAAGGATCGATAGGTGTAAAAAGGAGGTTGCTGATCTTGGTGATGTAAATAGGAGAGTTATTTTTCAGTTGGGGATTCAAAAGAAACGACTTGAGGAAGATTGGCACAAATAGGAGAGGAGGAATAAGGTTGGCTTAAGGAGGAGTGGGTGGATGTTTTATTTAGCGTAGGAAAGAAGAGTGAAATACCTCTTATATCATTCACCTATCGATTAGATCAAGAGTGAAATACAATAAATTGTCATATGTACACACTACCAAGCATTGACAATATTCTTTTTAGGTCCATAATAGATTCACATCCATAACTAGGTGTAGGATCCTTGTTGTTTTTTCTAAAATCTTCATCAAAGCATAACCATCTCAACATACATTCTAAAAAAATAAGAGATCTCTTAGCCTCATCCAAGTCTCTCTGGTCTCCATGACCACCCACCAATCAATCCATGCCACATTAAAATGCAATCTTGTGAAATCATGAAGCTCTAAGGAAAATGATTAAGACTCAAACCCAAAGAGATTAAATAAGACCATTTTCAAATTTCCAACCAGAGAATCAAGAAAATATCATGAAATCATGTGATCTAGCATCCCCTCCTAGGAGATCACATGAAGATAACCATCTCTTAAATAAAATGATTAATCAACGTCACTATCAAAGCTTCCATTGAAAAGTGTAACCAAGCTTTCTAGGCATCATGATAACCATCTCCTAATTGAATATCCTCCTTGGACCCAATAAAATCAAAGAAATCAACACCATTAGCTCCTAAAAGGTAAATTCAAACCATGATCTCCAAACCAAGAAGATATGAGTGATCCCACAATACTAGTTTACAATTTTTGGCCAAACTAGACATTGAACTGATTTTTTCTAACTAAATCTTCACTTTCGAACACCTATAGCGGCTAAACTGTGAGGAATTTGAAGATGATGCAAACTAGTGATTTGTGAGATTTTGTCTATAGATTCTAAATATATATTTTTAATTTTTTTTGGAATCAGATTGCACTTCCTTTTCCATCTCTTTCAAAAACTAGTTTTTCAGTAAACACCATTTTTTAGGAGTGATGCTCACCGTATAACACATAATTTGTTTTCCATGAAGTATAAAATTATAATTTTTTCAAGTTTAGATTTTTAACTACAATATCTAGTGCTTCCAATTGGTTTCATAGTGATTTATGGAATATTTTTTCCTTAACCAAGTTTCGAAGTCAAACCAATTGCAATTCAAACATAGGCAGACCGTATAACACATAACTTTTTTTGTATGTATCAAAATTCTTTTTTTTGTTGTTGGATCAAGGACTTCAATATCTAGTGCACTTATATTTTTCAATTTTTTTTTCATAATCTTCTATTTTTCACATGTGCAGAACAAAGAGCATGATTTTCGATGAAAAACCTACATTCACAAGAAATAAGAAATACATATAATAAAATTAAATTTATTTAGTGGGTGGTAGAGAGGGTGTCCCTCCAGGAAGGTGGAGGAAGGTGAAATGTATGCCACGATGGTGTTGGTCAGGTGGAAGTCATGCATGGGATGGAAAACTGGTTGTTAGGGTGGCAAGTGTTGGTGTTGCCTTAAAGGCGAAAGTACAGGCTTTCTCAGTTTTTTAGCTGGCTGCAACTTTCTCTTATGATGGTTTCTAATGGTTTTCATGCTTGTTTTATGGAATGACATCTTGCTTCAAATGAATTGGTACGATTTGAAATGGTGGTGACATTATCAAAACCTGGGTTTTTAATGGTTTGCTTGGATCTCTTCCGCATTATTATTGTTTTATGATGTGAGAAGTCCGTGGTTTCTTGCCTTCCCTTCTATCAAGTGTCTTTGATAGAAGGTTGAGGATGGCGAAATGCACAAAATTTATAGTGGAGGTTTTAGTTGTGGGCCTTGCTTGTTTTGGAGCAGACAGGCCAATATCCCTGCATTCATTGGAGAGACAGACTTCTTTCAAGGATGTCACTAACTGGTGGTTGAAAAGGATGTTGGTGAAGTATGATCCGCTGGTGCTTGCGGCAGTGAATATGGTGTTGGGATCGGGACATTTAGAGGCTAAAGAGTATGGGAGAGATAATCTCCGTATCTCATCTCGCTTCCTGGCCTCTCTACTTGATAATTTGGAGCTGAAGGCTGAGGTTAAGCAGTTGTTGTTGAAGCTATTCAAAGAGGACCTGGTCGAAGGCGTAGATGAGGTGTTGTTTGTGGTGCTCGAAGGAAGAGGTTTCCCTCGTCCTTATGATGTGGAGTGGGTCCGGTTGGAGGACACGGTGAAAATCTACCCATTCCTTTTGGATTTTGAGCGTCCAAGATTGATGCGACACAGGGCTATTGTGGCAGTGGTCATTACCTTTCTGAAGAAGGTTTTTGGGTTGGTGGTGGTGGATAAAGAAGACTGGAAGGAGGAGTTCAGAGATTTTGTAGTTTTAAATAAATTTCTATAAGCCGGGGGTTAGTTCTTTCAGAATAGGGGTAGTTTTTGGTTGGTCTGGTCATGGTTTCTTTGGCATCTTTTCTCAATTTTAGTAGCTAGAATTGTTAATTTTGCAACGGTTTTAGTCGTCAGTTTTTAGATGTTTGCATTGTCTAATAAACTCTTGGTTCAACTTATTTTGGTTGTCCTGGAGGGTTGGTTTTCTTGGGTTTCCTGTTAACTCTCTCTCTTGAGTAGCAGACGCTTGTTAATTTGAAGTCTTATTATTATAAATAAATAAACTCTTATGCATGAAAAAAAAAAAAATAAATTTCAAATTATACTTTGTGGGAAGCTTATAATAAGGACTACATACTTACAAAAAATAAATTTTAAATGAATTCATTTGATCCCCCAAAAGGTAGATCAAAAGTGGTTTTTTATCAAGATTTTGATAGGTGTAAAAGAGACTTCGTTATAGGTATGGTTTAAAACTAGCGGGGTTATATCCCAGGGGGTTTGATCTAAGGCAGTTTTATCAAACCCTCTTCAATTGGAATCCTTACAATGGAAATTTTTAAGGCTTAAATCATTATATTTTCTAAAAATATTTGATTTCAACAAAAATTAGAATCTCCCAAAAATTTTAAACCAACATTGTGGGATCACCCATACAATAGCCACACATCCTTTGTCAATAGAACCAAATATGCCATTAAACTCTCACTGCAATCTAAAAAGAGAATCCAAGAATTCCTTATGACACCATCAACCATTGCAAAATACCATCCATCTTCTAATCAAAGATTATCCATGGCTCACTACACATTGCAACATCAATAAATTAGAACCAAAATCTTGAAACAAAGAAGATTAAAAACATTATAAAATCGCATAAATCTCCCACTGAAATTGATAGCAAGTTATAAAAGGAATCATGGCCAACATCATTTCCAACACTCTACTAAAAGTGAATAGAGCTTCTCATACACCATAAAATACTAATATAGACTCAAATTAACAACTATATTAGGTACTCCAAAAAACCATCTCTCACTACAATAAACATACCAATGTAATAATGGTGACCAAGAATATGGCCTACCAAGCAGAATCCACATCAAAAAAATAAATACAAGATTTTCTCATATGTAACATATCAAAGGAGAAATACATAATCAGTGCTCCAATCTCAAGTAACTAAAAATAGATACAACCCCACATTAGTAACATGCAAAATATAGATAATCAGGTATAACATGTGGATTTACAAGACTCAAACACTAGGATCAATGTTAGACATGATTTTCCAAAAAAGACAACATAAGAGTAAACATAAATCATCAGGAACTCCCCCAAAAGCCATGCAAACCTACAATTGTCTTCATCTAGAACACCCTAAATATAGTCTTATTATATTTATATATATAAAATATTTTCTTTAACATATATAACTTGCAAAACAATCTCTATAAATTTGAAATCCACTTAAACATCCAAACATTCACATCAAAGATGTCGTTCGAATAATAGAACGATCACAGATCTACAAACCCACAACTGAGAACAAGAGAAAACTACAACCCAACAGGAAAATCAAGTTGTGCAAGAGACTATAACTTATGAAACATATCATCTCCATAAATCACAAAGAGTTAAGTGGGTTATCTTCCATTGATTTCATGTAACCAAGGGCTAAAACCATGAAGCCAACATAAGAAATCCATTATGTAGTCCAAATAGTGGGTGTTTCTCTATGTGACCAGGATGTCTAAAGAACCCATTCGACATGAACACCTTCTCATTGCACATGCACTTGAGGTAAAGGAAAAACCACCAGTTAAGATCTCTGCATGATGCAACACCTAGAATGACCTGGGAGGTTTTTGTACAAGATGAGCAGTATAGAACGGAGCCATCACAACCTAGGGTTTCACCACAAACACGTAGGTCTAGAAAAAATTAAGCACGGCTGAAGGCACCCATGGTGCTTCGACCTCTGGTGCGAGTGTGGATCCTCCCATTGAAGAAAAGACTATAGACATTAGTTCCTTTGATAATGAGCATGAAAAAAAAAAATCTTCATCAAATTCTGATGATGATGATGTTCCACTTAAAATTGTAATAAAAACAAGAGCACAAAAGAGGGAGGAAAAAGGAAGGAAAATAAAAAAACAATCTGCGCAAAGAGAGGTGTCGAGCCCTAAAGAAAGGAAGGCTGACATTGTTCATCTTGTAGCCAAAGAAAAACTAAAGATCCCTCTCAAGAAATCGAAGCTAGCTCTTGATATTCCTCCAAAGGAAAATCCGGAGCCTTGTGGGACATCATGTGAGAGCACGAAAGCTCCAATAGTGTAGGAGAGTATACAAGAAGAAGATATATTCGATAAGGCAGCAAAAATGACCTTGGTGGATCTTGCTGCCATTGCAAAAGAAGTTGAGATTCAAAAACATGAAGAGAGTTAGGAGTTCCTGCAACAAGACCAAGAGTCCAGGAGTTCCTATAGAAAAGTCAGGAAATAGATCAGGAGTTCCTGTAGCCACCACCAGAACAAGAATAAGAGGCCCTACAACAAGAGGAGGAAAGAGGAATAATACCTCCATATCCTGAATTGGTGGGACATCTTGAATCTATGTAGGTAGTTCTATATGGGAAGCAACCATCCATGAAAATATTGGTAGGAATCCATAACCCTCCCGATTTTTCAGTACATACAACAATTCTAAATTTGTGGAAAGAAATACAAAGAAGAGAGGAGGAATGGAAAGAGGATAAGAAATGGTTGAAAAAGGAAATCCAAGAGAGGGATGAGATGATCGAAGAGAAGAATGTGGAAATTGTCGTTCTGAAGGAAAGGGTAAGTGGCGTTGCAACCCTGGTGCCACAAATCTTGGAATGCAGAACCCCTCCAAGGGTTTATGCTTTTCACTTGAAGGAGAAATATATCTCCTTTAGAATGTCAAGGATCATCTGAGGTTTGAACCCCTCCATTGAAACTCATGCCGAATTTTTTGAATGCTTACATGATTGCTTCCCCTAAAATGAAAAAATTATTATGTGAATTTTATTTACACAACTTTGTTGTCCCAAAAGACCAAGACTGAAACCCACTGCATTATGTTGGAGACATATAATTGAGAGCATTTATGTCTTGGGTACAAAATGAGATTAGTTGGGGTGAACAATACAATGCTTATAAGAAAATGGAATCCAATATTCCCATGGTCATCAGGGCTGAATAAAAGAACCCCAAAGACATTTATATGGACCGGAATAGATTTCTCTTTAGGCCAAGCTATGGTAACATGATTATTCCTTGGATTGAGGCAGTTTACAGTGAGTATGAGGTGAAAAACGCAAAAAAAGAAGATACCATGAGGGGATATCTATCCCAAGGATGGAACCTATTGACCGATGAGCTAAAATAGGTTGAGCTACATTCTATCCAAAACTATGTTGCTGCAATAAAGAGAATTGAAAGATACATCCAACTTGGGAGAACCAAGGGGCGAGAATGACTTCCCCTGACTTTTCAGCCGCCCACCCTCCTATGACTTGTACCAAATTTCAGATTCTACAGGTATGAAATTGCAGAAGAACAAAAAAGATGGAGGAAACTTGAAAATTTGGGAGGATTCTACTGGAATCCTGATTCACCCGTGATAGACACCGACATTGGACAATTATCAGTGGCATACTTCAAGGTCTTAACCAAGCAGAAGCATGACTCTTCCCCTGCTGGAGGACCAACAAAACGTTAGGTTGGGGGGAGTGATGAGTCTAGTTTTTGGCCTAGTTAGGGGGTAGAATCTCTTGTTATTTGCTAAAGTTACCACATACTTTGATATTATATGTTGACACTTTTATATAGTTTCTCTCAAATATAAGACATTTGGGATTAATTTCATTTCTGCCAATTTTAATGATATTTACCTATTATGTGGACCATCTATATTAATCTTGCATGTGATTGATGTATGTTCTTTAAGGTGGTTATAGTTATGCAATTATAATGTGTGTTGAAATTTACATGTAGACATGATTGGAATGCTAAGTTTAGAAACACAGCCGCCAACTGGTCAGGTTGAGGATCGCGCGAAGGTCAACTAGAGAGGATGGCGGAAGATTCCCATGTTAGCCACATGTAACCGACTTGTACCAATCTTCAAAGGCATTGAGCATTGCGGGTGTTACTGTAGTGGTCGAGTCCACGTTTGGGCGTGCATGTCCGAACGGATTCCGTTGCATGTGTAATCGCCCTTCCACTCTCTTCTTTTCTTTCCTTAAATGACACCCTCTCAGTTAGTGGGAGTTGATTTCCCTATTTAGTTGGTTTAAATAAGGTTTGGATCCTCCTTCCTCAGAAGCTAGCGAGTTAGTGAGTCGATCACCAAGTTATTGTGCAAGCTGATAATCAGCCATACTTTTGTAATTGCATATTCTGATGAATGAAATAAGATTATGAGTTGAGTATCTGAGTTTGTATTAGTTTAGAGGATACTCATCTAAGGGGGCCCACTTGGTGAGTAATCCATCTCTTTGGTTTAGTTAGATTAGTATTAGTTTCTGTTCAGTACTTAGTTAAGATTCTGGCATTAACTGTTCCTGTAGCCACTAGAGTTCCATTATGTGATTGTTCCTGTAGCCAAAGCGAGCAAATTAGTTTCTTGTTTGATGTTCAGATTATCCTTCCTATTATGCATAATTAGTTTAGATTTGATTGAGTTATGTTCATCATTTACTTCGTTTCCTTTCATGCAATTTTCTTTTAGTGTTAAGTATTTCTTAGTTATAGAGCGAAGGTGGATACTTTGAAGTTCCTAGTGCACATACTGTGCTGACCCATTTCAAGTTCACATCCCTGGGTTGACAATTTAAATGTACCTTCATGATAGTTAAGATGGCTATTCAAGTCAGATGTCCAATCTATGAATCATGGCTGTAAGGGCTTAGTTATTAAAATCATTGTAGGAGGCCGACAGTCGGGTTAAGGGAGTCAGTTTAGTCCCCTTAGATTATGGGGTTATCTAGTGTTGTTTGACAACTGTCTGTCAGCTATTTTTGTGTGTGGTTTGTCCTCTCTTCCTAGTTCATTCTTGGTATGAACTAACGAATTTTTGGCCCTTTGGGCTCTCTGTGTAAAGGGTACAACACCCTGAACATGTTTCTTATCTTATCAAAAACAATATAAACATCAAAATTGTACCCTTTAGTACAAGAGTCACCAAGATGTTGAGAAATAAATAAAAATCCTACACAAATGAATCTAAAGTGTACATGCTAATGGATTAAACTATAAATTCTCTTAAAAGACCTAAGGTTATATAAGTGTAAGCTAAGATTTGAGTAATATGAGACAAATAACTAAAAATTACAACTCATCCAAGCTAATCATACCTCAAACTAGGGTATACCATCATAGATAAAACTTTGGCTCAACATACCAACCCAAAATTCACAATAAAGTATGTATATCCATCATCCTATCTCAATTGAACATATCAATGTACAAATGACCATAAACAAGGCCAAATAACAAAGTCTGCATAAAAATTGAAATAATATCATGGATATAGATAGTCCACATCTGAGTCATCCCACTACAGTCAAATGTGTTCATCAACCCATAAAACTACATAACTTGTAGATCATAATCCAATGAAACATGCAAACTCATAATCAGATTAGTAATCAACAAACCAAGATATCAAAGAGAATAACCATACATGTATCCGAAAACACTAGCCACTTGAATATTATCAAATTTGAAAATAGATCAAGGCATACGACATCTACCTATATTACTAAATATAGAGGATGTGGCTAATTCTTCTTTTACAAAGTGTCAAGGAAACATATGTACAATGATATGCAAATCTTGCAAACAAATACATTCCAATACATTCTCTCACACTAATTTCCACAATTATCCCAAGTTCTTCACACTCGACCATGTGAATACAAACATCTAGGAAGAAGAAAATGATGAAATAGAGAACATGCAAGTCAAACCATATCCTTGTTTCAGACTAACATGTACCATGTTTTGTAAAGTAAGATCTTCACCATTCCCAAATTGAAAGGATATCAACATCTAACATTCACGTCAAATGAAAGCATGACAACAATAGATGTAAACCTCTCATACCAAAGGTAGATCAAACCAATCAAACATTACCACAATTAAGGAAATATGACCAAAGCCACATACTATTTCTTGTACCTCTCCAAATAAGTCTTCAAAACTAGATCCATAACAACTCAAGACCAAAACAAGGAGAATAATGAAAATCCATATAACCATGCATCTTCTTCTTAACAAGTCGTCAAAATTTTTATATTCAAGACTAACTCATATGGGAAGGAAAGATACAAAGTAAAGAATGTATTTGATATTAAGTTGGGTGACATAGGAGCATCATCTTCAAAATTTTGGTTTCTTTTATTCTTGTTTTGGAATTTCATGGTGCAGATTTTTGGCTGGAGGAGATTAAGGAGGATAAATTAGTTTTACTTTCCAATTTTAGACTGAAGACCAAGATAAAGAAAGTGCACATGGAGGGAAGGAAATGCTACTTATCTTTATCTTCTCTCACCATTTCGCTACCTACCTCTCCCTTCGTCACTCCACCCCCTCTCTCTCTGACCTCTATCTCCCTCCCTTCCTCCTTTACTCTCTACTCTCTATCTCTCCTCTCCCTCCCTTACTCCTTTAATCTCTACTCTCTATCTCTCCTCTCCCTTCCTGTACTTACCTCTCCCTCCCTCTACTTAGCTTTCCCTCCCTCCCTCTCCATATCTCCATGTCTCTCTCTGTCCCTCTCTCCCTATCTTTGTCTTTGTCTTTGTCTCTATCTCTATCACTATCTTTGTCTCTTCCTCTCTTCCCCCTCCTTTTCTCACTTTCTCTTTCCCTCTCTAATTCTCTCTATCTTACCATTCTATCTTTCTCTCGCTTTGTCACACTCTCTCTACTTCTCTCTATCTCACCTATCCCTCTTTACCTCTCTCTCTCTCTCTCTCTCTCTCTCTCTCTCTCTCTCTCTCTCTCCCATGCTCCCTTATCTCTCTCTACTTCTATCTAGGGTGAAGCCACAATAGTGTTTTACGATTTGATGGAGGAATGAAAAATGAGAAAAATTGACCCCATGGCAAAAAAATTGGTTTTAGGGGTTCGAATGAACCTACAAGTTCGAGCGAACCAAAAAGGGGTTTGACTGAACTAAGGTTCGGGAAAACCCATTAATTATTGGGACCACATTTCCCACCAAAAAAACAAAAGAAAAATGCATATTGAAGGGGGTTCGAATAATTCCTAGTTTATTCGAACCCTTGGGGGTTCGCTAGAACCCCCCTGGTTCTAGAAAACCCCCCCTTTCCTACCTCCCTACTCTCTTGCACAAAATAACCAAAATTTTTGCCCTTCGAAGCTCGGGTTGAGGATAAAAATGGAGGAGACTTCATGAACCCTCTATCTAACCTATCCCTCTTTACCCCTCTCTCTCTCTCTCTCTCTCACCTATCCCTCTTTACCTCTTCCTCCCTCCCTCCCCCCTCTCTCTCTCACACTCCATCCCCCCTCTATCTCTCTATCTCACCTTTCTCTCACCTCTCTCTCTCAATCCCTACCTCTCCCTCCATCTCTCGCTCTATCTCTCTTTCCCTACCACTCTCTCTCTACGTACCTCTCTACCTCTACCTCTATCTCCCCTCTCTGTCTCTCTACCTGCCTCTCCCTCCATCACTCCTCCCCTCTCCCCCCCCTCTCTGTCTCCCTCCCTCACTCCCCCATCTTTCTATCTCTCCTCTCCCTCTCTCTCTCTCATTTGGCTCTAGCATATCAAAAATGCATTTTCATTTTGCGAGTGCCAAATTTGGTACTCACCAAATGATTTGCTCTAGGAAATACCAACCCTTTGGGTTGGATTTGACTTGTGCATCCAACCCAAAAGGCTGGATGACCATTTCATGCTAAAGATGTGTTTTTTTGAAAAGGAAAAACAATTTCACACATTTTTAGTCGTGCTCTACATCAAGTTTGCACATGTTTCAATGAAAACTTATAAAAATACCATGATGACGTTAAGCTCTCTCTTAGCTATCTAACCATTTTTTTTTCATGTTTTGATTATGTTAAGGTTTTCATCTTTAATTTCTTTTGTTAGTGTGTCTGTTTTTTTGTCAAAAACCAGCATGTCATATTTTATGTATCGTTTTTTACTTGCTCATCAAATTTTGAAAAAAAAAATATTTTTAGAAACTAGATTCCATTCTCCATGTATTAAAATAAATAAATTGAATTTTGATTATTTTTCAAAAAGTTTAGGGGGAGCGTGCTCAAATTTTTGTTTTTTAGGATGTGTCCACTTCAAAAATTAGCAAAAAATCATATATTCATTAAGGAATTAACCAAAAAATTTGGTATAAAATACATGGTGTTAGCTAATTTCTCACTAAAGAGATTTTTGAAATTTTTAAAAAAAGTTAACATTTTAGGGGGAGCACACCAAATGCTATGTTATGTTTTTTGAAAAAAATAGAACCATTTTGTGTTCTCCCCCCTTTTGAAACCTATAAACTTCATCATTTAAAAAAAATAGTAGTTTAGAAAGTAGGTTAAGAGAAATACAACTCTTGTTCTTGTTGCATCTTCAAATTTTGAGCATAACTATCTTCATTTTCTCGTTGAATATCAAACTTTGCTAATTTTAGAAAAAAGTTGGCATCTTAAGACCCCATTTTTGTATCAAATCTTGGTGCACTTACCCACTTTACATGTTTTATTTAATATTTGTTGGGATTAAAATCTAGGCCACCATAATTACAATATATCTAGAACTTGATAATTAGTCTTTTTGTGCATTTCAATTAATATGCAAATGAGAGGATCAATATTTCTATTTAACACAAGTCTATTATAGTCTTGAAATATTATCAACATATATAACTTTATCCATTGGTGACTTTATTAGTGATAAGTTGTCAATAATTAAATATACACCACATTTAATTTTACAAATTGAACTTTCCTTTGTCCATGTGAGTCTATATCATATCTTACCTTCTATAAATGCTTGAAGGGATATACATTTGTTCATGCAAATATTTCCCTAAGTATAAAATATTGTCTATGATTCATTGTGTAAGCTATTTTGAGTGCCAAAGCATAGTTGAGTTTGAGAAATCTAAGTATAAAACCCATTTCTAAACTTATAGAAATTAATTGAGAAGAGAAATCTTAGGGTCAAAATAAAGGCAAAGACATTTTAAAAAAAAAAAATACTAGAAAATGATTAGGTAGAAGATATTTTTCAAGTATCGAGATGGTTGAAATCTCTAGAAATTCAAAGGTTCCAATGCTAACATTATGGAGGAGATATTAGGGAACTTCAAAGAATATAATTCTAGTGTTTGGCTAGAAAATAAAGGTGAGTATTAAAATTCCCTATGAATTAGCTAAAAATCCTATTGAATATGATGATCTCTTTTAAGTTTAAATATACTTCATGTAGAGAATTAGTTGTTTATTTGTGAAAATAAGATGAACTAGTTTCTCAACCAATAAGACTAAATGAATGTGATCATAAAATAATTAATAAAGATACCATTTGAAAATATAGAAAAGTGTAATGGTTGAGATTACAAAATTATTTAGTTGAAAATGCTAGTATAGAATTTTTTTGGTTCTAATACTTTACACACTAACTCACTTGCATAATGATACTGAGAATCTAGCAATCAAAATTAATCTTCTTGGATACTTATTTTTCTCCCTAAAAACTTGATAGACAAGTACACTAGGTGTATTGGCCCTCTAAAAAATATAGTTTAATAATGTATGCTACTTGCAAACATCATATTCTCAAAAATTATACAACAAATAGAAAATGAATATTTTTGGATAAGCTTGTGATAAATCAAACGTATGAAAAAGAGTCTCAAGAAACTATTACTACTACCAAGTAAACCACTACTACTATTGAAAAATCCACTTCCTCTACTAAAAATTAAGCCAGTTTTAGTAATAATTACTTAGTATTTTCAACTTCTCTTCTAGAGTAATTAGCTCTAATTCTCCAATATTTTCCATTGAAAAGGAAACTTCAAATTATTCAAACTATAAAAATAATTGGCCAACCAACCTAGATATTTGAAACACAACTACTTGAGTAAACCATAACATTTTTGGTCCATCATGCTCCTCATGAGCAAGTAGAAGGTATTAACATTTTAAATTCTAATAAGGAGGCATAGTAGCCTCCAAAAAATAAAAAAATATAAATGAACCCCCTCCAAATTTGATGAGTAAAATTCAAATGACTCATTTGTTTCAATGTTTTTCTCATGCTTCTAGCCATGCTACCTCTCTGAAGGAAAACATTATTGTAGAGGTTATCTAAAATTTGTCCTATTCTAATATTTTTAGTGCTCCTGAAGAATCCATAATGGTTGAATTGAATACTAGAGTAGAGGAAGAATTCTAATCGTGCATCTTTTGGAGAGTCCTTGTCTAAAGGCTACCTCTTCACCTATAGATTTTAAAATTTAATAAAGAATCCCTAAGATTCAACTCTTTTTAATTTTGAGGATGAGAAAACTATATTTATATTAAAATCTTTAGATGCATTGTAAAAAAGAGAGGTTCAAACACCTCAAAAAATAGTAGGAAAATCTTAGTTCTGTAGGATGGAATTCTAAAAGGTATACCCTTTGTAATGATAAGATAGTTGTAGGACCACCTAGCGCACTCCATATAACACATATGTGGTAATAGTGTTATCTAGTGAGCATAGAGTTTCCACATTTCATGAGAGATATCCTCGTTTAATATAGTTTATTCTACTTGCACCCCTATGGTTTGATGTTCCTTAAGGACCCAAACAATGTGAATATACCTATTTACTTTCATATACATTATAGTACATATTAATATCTATTAATTTTGACTCTTGGTGTATTGTTATATTTATTAGTTGTTTCTATTCTCATCATGAAGCTAATGAATTCTAGTTCTTTATGAATTAAATTTGGCGATACCTTAGTCAATAGATATAAATAATAAATTATTCATTCTTACAATTCCATACATCCTCTCATGATTTGACATGTTTCTTTGTAGGTTGTTTATTTATTGATCCTAGATTATGAGTAATGTTGTAAAAGCTATGTTAAAAATGAACCAGTTCATGTTGCCTCGTCTATATTACTATGTTATACTAATGATTGTGACTGAGTGTGTAGGATATTTTTAATGTGTCCTTCTTGCCTCTCATAGAATAATATTTAATTTAAAAAAGTAATGTTGAGAGATCCTAAGAGGGAGGATTGGAGAGTTTTGAATACTAGACACTTTTGTGGGTTTCCTCAAGAATGTAGCTACCAAAGTTACAAGATTTCTAACTATGAACTACAAGATGCACAATACAATTATGATATTAATTTAGTAGCTTTAATTTCAGGTTCATAGAAATTAGCCTTGAAAAATATGATAAATATTCTATAAAATGGCCAATGATATGTAACAATACAATGAAGAACATATTTTACAATTTAATCAAGGGTATGCATGTGAGTACTTGTATGTCTGCACATGTAGACACAAATTGCACACAAATTTGGAAAATGGATATACTCACTACTTCATCCTCTACCAATATATCTTGATCATAAAACTCATTCAAAATATCTATATTATGAAGCTTCAATATATATAGAATATCAATTTACAAGACTATGATAAATCTACTAAAAGAATGGCGAGAATATGTCTACGATAGCAGGCGAGGTTGATATTCAGATAACCATATGGCGTACGACTTAGGTAGTCTCCGACCTAACGGAAAGATCACCGATTCTGGAAGTATATTATAATTAAAGGACTACGTCAAGATGAATTAGTCCTTAATCCAATAATAAAAGATGAATTAGTCCTTGCGGAGCAGTTAATGTTTGGGCTATATAAATCATGTAATACACAATTCAATTACACATTCATATCCCGAGCTCTTGTTTCTGCTTCTTCTGTGTTTCTATTATAATGGCTAACCGCATGATTTACTTCACGTTGGCACTTTTTCTGTTGATATCTTGTTACAGCAACATAGTCATGGCAGAGGATTCCGATCCGTTGCAAGATTTCTGCGTTGCAGACCAGGAAAGCAAAGGTGAGTACATAATTTTATACGATGGTGTGTTATGATTTTCTTATCAGGCGAGTTACTAACAAATTGATTAAAACAGTTTTGGTGAACGGGTTCGTTTGCAAAGACCCAATGGCAGTTTCAGCAGACGACTTCTTCTTCCCTGGATTGGGGCAGCCAGGGAACACCGACAATGCAGTCGGCTCCAACGTAACCCAGGCTAACGTTAATCAGATACCAGGCCTCAATACGTTGGGAATATCGTTGGTCCGCATCGATTACGCAGTGGGTGGAATAAATCCTCCTCACACACACCCAAGAGCCACCGAAGTCCTTGTTCTACTGGAAGGCGAGCTTCTTGTTGGTTTTATTGACACGAACAACAAGTTTTTCAGCAAAACTTTGGAGAAGGGGGATGTGTTTGTGTTTCCAAAGGCACTGGTGCATTTCCAGCAGAATGTGGGGCACGAAAATGCAGTGGCCATAGCTGCATTGAGCAGCCAGTTTCCCGGAGTTCAGACAATCGCCAATTCTCTGTTTGCAGCGAATCCCCCTCTCCCCGATTCTGTATTGAGCAAGGCCTTCCGCATCACCCAGGAACTTGTGCATTTCATTCAGGCCAAATTCGCCTAAGTTTCTGAAGCGGAATTCGATGTGGTCTATTAAATAATACAAAGAAAAGGAGAGACCACCTAAGAAACCATCTTTTACAAAAAATTTCGTACCGTTGAATAAAACTACTAATTATCGTACTATTCATAGCATCTGTTTTCAACATTAGTATATCGTGAGCATATTCCGGAGATTAAAAATTGATGTTATTATCATATAGATTTCCATAAGCATTAAAAATTAATTTTGTTGCAAGTATATTATGTATTTAAAGTTAGGTTGTAAATACATTTTAAATATAACCGAGAAGTATCTAAAAGTATTCATGAGCATTTCATGTAATAACATCTTTATGTTAGCAATTCATTCATTTGTATTGCATATTCAACATGTTAACAATAATTTTTTACATACAAATTGTGGACGACAACAAACAAGGTGCTTGACTTGGACAAAAGAACTCATACTTTAATTCTTACATACTAATCTACTAAGGGTGTTCTTTAACACAACCCTAATCTCAATTTTGCTTTGACATAAAACATGAATAATTTGAAAGAAGGTAATAGTTAGAGATAGGCTTATTGAATGAGGACCAAAATCGTAGAATGGAAGGTATATTATGCACTATGTGTATTCATTGGAACTGTATTTTCAAAGGTATCTGATATTTTACGCATTTTGTGCATTCATTTTAAATATGATATGTATTCTTGACTACCATTTCTTTTATGCTTATATATACATGTACATATATATGTATATAAGAGAATTTAGAGTGATATGCATATGTGTCAATACGTATTAGTTAATTTTTTTTTTCCTATCTATACGAACTTATGACAGAAGAAAAATTAACATGAGAATACATTGAGTTTCATGTACTACTTGCTATTTTTCTATAGAAATGAAAGATATAAATGCAAATGAACATAAAAATTGATATTTTAATATTTAGATAATAAATAGATTTTACTTCTCTTTTGAGCACCATAGATTGATGGTGAATACGATATACAAATTTAATAGCCCTACTCAAGGGCATAATATGGCAAGACTATGACAAATAATTTACTAAGTTCTATAATTAGTATATTGGTTATGCGTTGTGGTTTCTTGGTGGTCATTATTATATGGATCAAGCAAGAGTTATTAGTTTTATTGATAAATGACCCATATTTCAATGTGACTTATAGTTAAAAGGCTTTGGGCAAAGTGATGCTATGGTTCTATGCACCATCACTTTGTAACACATTTCAGAGTTGCATTTTATTCAAAAGTTAACATGAGCTTGATGGTATCTAGGGTTGGTATCACTAACTAGATGTGATTGTGATTATATATTTATACACTTGGTTATCGGATTTGGTTTTAATATAGATGTCATTGGCCACCATCATTGAAGGGTCACACCATTTCTTGTAGGAAGTTGAGTAGGGGCCTACAGTGCTTGTGGTTGGGGGTAAAGTGCTCAAGTGATTCTCTCCCTCTAAACAACTTGATACGTTCTATTTATCTTGCACACTCAGATGATATGACTTAATCTTGGTGAATCCAAATGGACTCTTGTAAATTTATATGTATTAATAGAATTCTAGGATAATAATTGTTAATATGAGTTGTAATGAGCAATTGTTAGAGATAGGCTTATAGAACGAGGACCAAAATCGTAGAATGGAGGTATATTATGCACTTTGTGTATTCATTGGAACTGTATTTTCAAAGGCATCTGATATTTTATGCACGTTCATTTTAAATATGATATGGATTCTTGATTGCCATTTATTCTATGCTTATATACATACATATATATGTATATAAGAGAATTAAGAGTGATATGCGTATGTGCTAATACATATTAGCTAATTTTTTTCTATATATATGAACTTATGATAGATGAAAAACGAACATGAGAATACATTGAGTTTCATGTACTACATGTTAATGTTTTTTATAGAAATGAAAGATATAAATGCAAATGAACATAAAAAAATGATATCTTTATATTTAGATAATAAATAGATTTTACTTCTTCTCTTTTGAGCATCATAGAATGATGGTGAATAAAATATACAAATTTAATAACCCAACTCAAGGGCATAATATGCTAGGACTATGGCAAATAATTTACTACCTTTTACAATTAGTATAAATTGGTTATGCATTGTGTTTTCTTGGTGGTCATTATTATATGGATCAAGCAAGAGATATTAGTTTTGTTGATAAATGACCCATATTTTTATATGACTTATAGTTAAAAGGCTTTGGGCAAAGTGATACTATGGTTTTATGCATCATCAATTTGTAACACATTTCAAAGTTGTATTTTATTCAAAAGTTAACATGAGCATGAGGGTACATCTAGGGTTGGTATGACTAATTGGATGTGACAGTGATTATATACTTATACACTTGGTTATCGAATTTGGTCATAATATAGATGTCATCATTGGTCACCATCATTGAAGGGTCACACCATTTCTTGTAGGAAGTTGAGTAGGGGCACACCTTGTTTGTGGTTGGAGGTAAAGTGCTCAAATGATCCTCTCCCTGTAAACAACTCGATTAATTCTATATAGCTTGCACTCAGATGATATGACTTAATCTTGGTGAATCCAAATGTACACTTGTAAATTTATACGTATTTATAAAATTCTAGGATAATAGTTGTTAATATGAGTTGTAATGGTTATTTTGAATAAAAAATGAATAATTTAAAAGAAGGCAATAATTAGAGACATGCTTATAGAATGAGGACCAAAATCACAGAATGGAAGGTATATTATGCACTTTGTGCATTCATTGGAACTGTATTTTCAAAGGCATTTGATATTTTATGCATTCATTTAAAATATGATACGGATTCTTGATTACCATTTCTTTTATGCTTATATATACATACACATATATGTATATAAGAGAATTTAGAGTGATATGTGTATGTGCCAATACATATTAGTTAATTTTTTTTCTATCTATATGAACTCATGATAGAAAAAAAATGAGCATGAGAATACATTGAGTTTCATGTACTACTTGTTATTTTTTATATATAAACAAAAGATATAAATGTAAATGAACATTAAAATTGATATTTTATATTTAGACAATAAATATATTTTACTTCTTCTCTTTTGAGCACCATAGATTGATGGTGAATAAAATATACAAATTTAATGACCCAACTCAAGGGCATGATATGCCAAGACTATGACAAATAATTTACTAAGTTCTATAATTATTATATGGATTATGCATTGTATTTTCTTGGTGGTTATTATTATATGGATCAAGCAAGAGATATTAGTTTTGTTGATAAATGACCTGTAGTTTAATGTGACTTATAGTTAAAAGGATTTGGGCAAAGTGATGCTATGGTTTTATGCATCATCAATTTTTAACACATTTCAGAGTTGTATTTTATTCAAAAGTTAACATGAGCTTGAGGGTATCTAGGGTTTTAATGACTAATTGGATGTGATAGTGATTATATATGTATACACTTGGTTATTGAATTCGGTTTTAATATAGATGTCATCATTGGCCACCATCATTGAAGGGTAACACCATTTCTCAGAGGAAGTTGAGTAGGGGCACACCTTGTTTGTGGTTGGAGGTAAAGTACTCAAATGATTATCTCCCTCTACACAACTTGATACGTTCTATATAGCTTGCACTCAGATGATACGACTTAATCTTGGTGAATCCAAATGTACTCTTATAAATTTATATGTATATTTATAAAATTCTAGGATAATAGTTGTTAATATGAGCTGTAATGTTTATTTTGATTTGAATTTGTATTATTGAACATGCAATGTATTTCATTTAATCTGCAAATTGATGGGATTTTATGTTTACTATTTGATTTGAAACTAAATATTTATTAAAATATTTAAATTTATTTCCTCATAATTAATTTTTAATTTAAATTGTTTAAATATTGAGGTGGTCTCTTACAAATAATAAGAAAAATCTACATATAAATAAAAAAGTTCAGAAAACAATGAGTAAATATTTCTAGTTGATACAGCCCCGTGAGGTCACTAAGATGCTCTTAGATGAGACCCCTCAAGTGATATTTATTTTTTGAGATTGGTGCTCTAAAATTAAACAATATAGAAGACAACTTCAACCACCAAAGAAAACATACTTCAAATTTTCATAATCCACACTTGTCTAAGTCCTCAAGTCCTTTACCATTCTTAGGAATGGGATATTATTTACACTCACCCTATTATGTCACCTTTCTAATGTACGCGCCCAAAATATTGGTAATTTCCTATCACTGCCTTTTAGGCATTCATGCTCTCTAATTTGAAACTTCTCGAGTCTAGACAGACTATCTTTAGAAATCTTTGTATAGTGGAAAAAATGATTTTAAGAAAAAAATGAAATATATCCATCTCTTCATGCAACTTGGTTTCATGCACAATTGTTGATAATTATCTAAAATTTTGCAAGGACCAATATTCTTTAGTTTCAATTTTTCCAATATGTAAGTGTTTATTTTATCTTAAATATTTATTTACATGTTATTTTTACCTAGCATTGCTCTCTTCTAGTTCCTTCTTAACCCTTGAATGAACATATTTTATGTGTTACACAAACTATTTATCCAATTTAATATGTTCTCGTATTATTCTATCCTCATTATATTTGTGAGATATTTAAAAAAAAATATACATCATATTCAATAGCATCTTCATTCTTGACCAATTAACTATATTTTTGTATGTAAAATAAGCCTACACTAACAAAAAGTTCCACTATATGAGTTTATCTCCCACTAACAACCTTGTTAGATTGTATTGATTCTATTTTATAATGTTGGTTTTGATAACATATCTATGAATGGTATATAGAACTATACTTAAGTTGTGCACCCAATTTCTTTCATAGGCTACCAAAATTGATAAAGAAACTATGTATCCCTCTATGAGTCTATACTCTATAATATCCCATTCAATTTTACTATCTCCTTGAAGAATGGTTTAGTACTATTGGATGTAACATTTTCTAATGAAACAACTTGCACAATAGAATAACAAAATAAGACATATAATACAAATACTTGATAACAATATGCCACTTCAAGGGGGAAACCTCCTACTCCACTTTGATGAGGATACACAGATGGTATACAATAATAATGCAGTACTCAATATGGTGATGATAAATAACCACTATATCCTATATATACCTATTCATTCCTTGGATACCATCCAAGGCGACATAGATACTTAGCCCTTAGGATTACATACCTATAAATTATTAGAATAATTGTTATGCATTTTATTTAAGAGTTAATTTATCCTTAATATAACTACTAGTGACTCGATACAAACTATAGGATTAGATGCATACAATTCCCACCTCTTTAGAAAAGCATTATTCTTAAGATTTATCAATTATGCATGCTTCTACACAATATCTTCATATTCCTATGTGGTAACTTTGAATAATAAATACTTCCATTTTGTGAGGTACTTTATGATTATTTTGTTGAACACACTGGATATTGAGAGGAGAGGGGGTGAATTGGTATTTTGAAAAAACTTGAACCCCTTCGGAGCTTGAACCAATCAGAACAATACTCCTTAACCAAATATAAACCCTTAAATACATTGTAATATGCCAAACATTCATTGAAATAAATTTCCTAAGTTCTCACTGTGTGAGTAAAATAAACTATGTAATAAGCCATTGCAATAAAAAAAATTCCTTTCTTTATTGAGAATATATGATTAAAGATGCTACACAATATGCAATTAGGATTTCCGTTCCATTACAATATTTTGCAAAGTACAATATTCCAAGAAAGTACAAAACTACATACAAAACTCCTTCGAGCAGAGATAACTTTAAGAAACCCCCCTCGAAAAAGATATAAAATCCTGGTGAATCTTTCATTTTTTAAGGAAAAAATATTAATTTCTATTGGTGAATCTTTCATTTTTATCGAAAAATATTAATTTTATTGGCGATTTTTTTACATCACCAAAATTTTGTAGAAAATTTTGGCCGATCTTCAAAAACAATAGGAAAATGCATTAATCATGATGACGAATCTATCCAATCTAAAAGTAATTCTCATAGAAAAGTTGGGGCCTGAAGGTGGAAATTATCGATGGGTTGAATGGGTAGACTATAATATTTACTTTCCACCATTGTTTTAAAATATAATATAATGGCTCTCATTATATTTTGCAAGGTAAAATGTACCCATGATCTGTAATTCTCATGGGGCTCAAAATTTCTTTTAGATCATTGATCTAATGACCCTTGTACTTTGTAAGGTAAAATTTACCCATAATCTATAATGCTCATGAGACCTAAAATTGTGGGGGCCATGAGCATTACAAGTCATGGGTACATTTTACCTCGTGGAATACAAAAAGGGCCATTAGATTATATTATAAATCAATGGTGGAAACTAAAGATTAGAAATATGGTCCTAAAGCAACTAATAATTATGATTTACTATTGGCAAATTAATATAGATTTCTACTATAATTTATAAAATTTAGGCGACTCTAATCTAATCATGTATTAAATATTGTGGTAAAATTTTGAGTTAATTTTTTTCATAAAATAAATTATTTGGTGATTTACATAAGAATATAATAAAATTTTGTAAAAATGTGGCGATTCAAGTCACACTGTAGCTCAAACTATTAGCCAATTTTAGCTTCCCAAATTTCAACTGTTAGCCAATTGGTGAATATTAGCCAGGAAAATAATCATTGGAATGCATATTACATATGCAAAGAAAAGTAATTAAAATTTTGTCATACCTACAAATGAGGAGAAAAGAAAAATATTTATAATATTTCAATTAACATTGAAAATCAAGAACAAGAAAAAGGATCGATAGGTGTAAAAAGGAGGTTGCTGATCTTGGTGATGTAAATAGGAGAGTTATTTTTCAGTTGGGGATTCAAAAGAAACGACTTGAGGAAGATTGGCACAAATAGGAGAGGAGGAATAAGGTTGGCTTAAGGAGGAGTGGGTGGATGTTTTATTTAGCGTAGGAAAGAAGAGTGAAATACCTCTTATATCATTCACCTATCGATTAGATCAAGAGTGAAATACAATAAATTGTCATATGTACACACTACCAAGCATTGACAATATTCTTTTTAGGTCCATAATAGATTCACATCCATAACTAGGTGTAGGATCCTTGTTGTTTTTTCTAAAATCTTCATCAAAGCATAACCATCTCAACATACATTCTAAAAAAATAAGAGATCTCTTAGCCTCATCCAAGTCTCTCTGGTCTCCATGACCACCCACCAATCAATCCATGCCACATTAAAATGCAATCTTGTGAAATCATGAAGCTCTAAGGAAAATGATTAAGACTCAAACCCAAAGAGATTAAATAAGACCATTTTCAAATTTCCAACCAGAGAATCAAGAAAATATCATGAAATCATGTGATCTAGCATCCCCTCCTAGGAGATCACATGAAGATAACCATCTCTTAAATAAAATGATTAATCAACGTCACTATCAAAGCTTCCATTGAAAAGTGTAACCAAGCTTTCTAGGCATCATGATAACCATCTCCTAATTGAATATCCTCCTTGGACCCAATAAAATCAAAGAAATCAACACCATTAGCTCCTAAAAGGTAAATTCAAACCATGATCTCCAAACCAAGAAGATATGAGTGATCCCACAATACTAGTTTACAATTTTTGGCCAAACTAGACATTGAACTGATTTTTTCTAACTAAATCTTCACTTTCGAACACCTATAGCGGCTAAACTGTGAGGAATTTGAAGATGATGCAAACTAGTGATTTGTGAGATTTTGTCTATAGATTCTAAATATATATTTTTAATTTTTTTTGGAATCAGATTGCACTTCCTTTTCCATCTCTTTCAAAAACTAGTTTTTCAGTAAACACCATTTTTTAGGAGTGATGCTCACCGTATAACACATAATTTGTTTTCCATGAAGTATAAAATTATAATTTTTTCAAGTTTAGATTTTTAACTACAATATCTAGTGCTTCCAATTGGTTTCATAGTGATTTATGGAATATTTTTTCCTTAACCAAGTTTCGAAGTCAAACCAATTGCAATTCAAACATAGGCAGACCGTATAACACATAACTTTTTTTGTATGTATCAAAATTCTTTTTTTTGTTGTTGGATCAAGGACTTCAATATCTAGTGCACTTATATTTTTCAATTTTTTTTTCATAATCTTCTATTTTTCACATGTGCAGAACAAAGAGCATGATTTTCGATGAAAAACCTACATTCACAAGAAATAAGAAATACATATAATAAAATTAAATTTATTTAGTGGGTGGTAGAGAGGGTGTCCCTCCAGGAAGGTGGAGGAAGGTGAAATGTATGCCACGATGGTGTTGGTCAGGTGGAAGTCATGCATGGGATGGAAAACTGGTTGTTAGGGTGGCAAGTGTTGGTGTTGCCTTAAAGGCGAAAGTACAGGCTTTCTCAGTTTTTTAGCTGGCTGCAACTTTCTCTTATGATGGTTTCTAATGGTTTTCATGCTTGTTTTATGGAATGACATCTTGCTTCAAATGAATTGGTACGATTTGAAATGGTGGTGACATTATCAAAACCTGGGTTTTTAATGGTTTGCTTGGATCTCTTCCGCATTATTATTGTTTTATGATGTGAGAAGTCCGTGGTTTCTTGCCTTCCCTTCTATCAAGTGTCTTTGATAGAAGGTTGAGGATGGCGAAATGCACAAAATTTATAGTGGAGGTTTTAGTTGTGGGCCTTGCTTGTTTTGGAGCAGACAGGCCAATATCCCTGCATTCATTGGAGAGACAGACTTCTTTCAAGGATGTCACTAACTGGTGGTTGAAAAGGATGTTGGTGAAGTATGATCCGCTGGTGCTTGCGGCAGTGAATATGGTGTTGGGATCGGGACATTTAGAGGCTAAAGAGTATGGGAGAGATAATCTCCGTATCTCATCTCGCTTCCTGGCCTCTCTACTTGATAATTTGGAGCTGAAGGCTGAGGTTAAGCAGTTGTTGTTGAAGCTATTCAAAGAGGACCTGGTCGAAGGCGTAGATGAGGTGTTGTTTGTGGTGCTCGAAGGAAGAGGTTTCCCTCGTCCTTATGATGTGGAGTGGGTCCGGTTGGAGGACACGGTGAAAATCTACCCATTCCTTTTGGATTTTGAGCGTCCAAGATTGATGCGACACAGGGCTATTGTGGCAGTGGTCATTACCTTTCTGAAGAAGGTTTTTGGGTTGGTGGTGGTGGATAAAGAAGACTGGAAGGAGGAGTTCAGAGATTTTGTAGTTTTAAATAAATTTCTATAAGCCGGGGGTTAGTTCTTTCAGAATAGGGGTAGTTTTTGGTTGGTCTGGTCATGGTTTCTTTGGCATCTTTTCTCAATTTTAGTAGCTAGAATTGTTAATTTTGCAACGGTTTTAGTCGTCAGTTTTTAGATGTTTGCATTGTCTAATAAACTCTTGGTTCAACTTATTTTGGTTGTCCTGGAGGGTTGGTTTTCTTGGGTTTCCTGTTAACTCTCTCTCTTGAGTAGCAGACGCTTGTTAATTTGAAGTCTTATTATTATAAATAAATAAACTCTTATGCATGAAAAAAAAAAAAATAAATTTCAAATTATACTTTTTGGGAAGCTTATAATAAGGACTACATACTTACAAAAAATAAATTTTAAATGAATTCATTTGATCCCCCAAAAGGTAGATCAAAAGTGGTTTTTTATCAAGATTTTGATAGGTGTAAAAGAGACTTCGTTATAGGTATGGTTTAAAACTAGCGGGGTTATATCCCAGGGGGTTTGATCTAAGGCAGTTTTATCAAACCCTCTTCAATTGGAATCCTTACAATGGAAATTTTTAAGGCTTAAATCATTATATTTTCTAAAAATATTTGATTTCAACAAAAATTAGAATCTCCCAAAAATTTTAAACCAACATTGTGGGATCACCCATACAATAGCCACACATCCTTTGTCAATAGAACCAAATATGCCATTAAACTCTCACTGCAATCTAAAAAAAGAATCCAAGAATTCCTTATGACACCATCAACCATTGCAAAATACCATCCATCTTCTAATCAAAGATTATCCATGGCTCACTACACATTGCAACATCAATAAATTAGAACCAAAATCTTGAAACAAAGAAGATTAAAAACATTATAAAATCGCATAAATCTCCCACTGAAATTGATAGCAAGTTATAAAAGGAATCATGGCCAACATCATTTCCAACACTCTACTAAAAGTGAATAGAGCTTCTCATACACCATAAAATACTAATATAGACTCAAATTAACAACTATATTAGGTACTCCAAAAAACCATCTCTCACTACAATAAACATACCAATGTAATAATGGTGACCAAGAATATGGCCTACCAAGCAGAATCCACATCAAAAAAATAAATACAAGATTTTCTCATATGTAACATATCAAAGGAGAAATACATAATCAGTGCTCCAATCTCAAGTAACTAAAAATAGATACAACCCCACATTAGTAACATGCAAAATATAGATAATCAGGTATAACATGTGGATTTACAAGACTCAAACACTAGGATCAATGTTAGACATGATTTTCCAAAAAAGACAACATAAGAGTAAACATAAATCATCAGGAACTCCCCCAAAAGCCATGCAAACCTACAATTGTCTTCATCTAGAACACCCTAAATATAGTCTTATTATATTTATATATATAAAATATTTTCTTTAACATATATAACTTGCAAAACAATCTCTATAAATTTGAAATCCACTTAAACATCCAAACATTCACATCAAAGATGTCGTTCGAATAATAGAACGATCACAGATCTACAAACCCACAACTGAGAACAAGAGAAAACTACAACCCAACAGGAAAATCAAGTTGTGCAAGAGACTATAACTTATGAAACATATCATCTCCATAAATCACAAAGAGTTAAGTGGGTTATCTTCCATTGATTTCATGTAACCAAGGGCTAAAACCATGAAGCCAACATAAGAAATCCATTATGTAGTCCAAATAGTGGGTGTTTCTCTATGTGACCAGGATGTCTAAAGAACCCATTCGACATGAACACCTTCTCATTGCACATGCACTTGAGGTAAAGGAAAAACCACCAGTTAAGATCTCTGCATGATGCAACACCTAGAATGACCTGGGAGGTTTTTGTACAAGATGAGCAGTATAGAACGGAGCCATCACAACCTAGGGTTTCACCACAAACACGTAGGTCTAGAAAAAATTAAGCACGGCTGAAGGCACCCATGGTGCTTCGACCTCTGGTGCGAGTGTGGATCCTCCCATTGAAGAAAAGACTATAGACATTAGTTCCTTTGATAATGAGCATGAAAAAAAAAAATCTTCATCAAATTCTGATGATGATGATGTTCCACTTAAAATTGTAATAAAAACAAGAGCACAAAAGAGGGAGGAAAAAGGAAGGAAAATAAAAAAACAATCTGCGCAAAGAGAGGTGTCGAGCCCTAAAGAAAGGAAGGCTGACATTGTTCATCTTGTAGCCAAAGAAAAACTAAAGATCCCTCTCAAGAAATCGAAGCTAGCTCTTGATATTCCTCCAAAGGAAAATCCGGAGCCTTGTGGGACATCATGTGAGAGCACGAAAGCTCCAATAGTGTAGGAGAGTATACAAGAAGAAGATATATTCGATAAGGCAGCAAAAATGACCTTGGTGGATCTTGCTGCCATTGCAAAAGAAGTTGAGATTCAAAAACATGAAGAGAGTTAGGAGTTCCTGCAACAAGACCAAGAGTCCAGGAGTTCCTATAGAAAAGTCAGGAAATAGATCAGGAGTTCCTGTAGCCACCACCAGAACAAGAATAAGAGGCCCTACAACAAGAGGAGGAAAGAGGAATAATACCTCCATATCCTGAATTGGTGGGACATCTTGAATCTATGTAGGTAGTTCTATATGGGAAGCAACCATCCATGAAAATATTGGTAGGAATCCATAACCCTCCCGATTTTTCAGTACATACAACAATTCTAAATTTGTGGAAAGAAATACAAAGAAGAGAGGAGGAATGGAAAGAGGATAAGAAATGGTTGAAAAAGGAAATCCAAGAGAGGGATGAGATGATCGAAGAGAAGAATGTGGAAATTGTCGTTCTGAAGGAAAGGGTAAGTGGCGTTGCAACCCTGGTGCCACAAATCTTGGAATGCAGAACCCCTCCAAGGGTTTATGCTTTTCACTTGAAGGAGAAATATATCTCCTTTAGAATGTCAAGGATCATCTGAGGTTTGAACCCCTCCATTGAAACTCATGCCGAATTTTTTGAATGCTTACATGATTGCTTCCCCTAAAATGAAAAAATTATTATGTGAATTTTATTTACACAACTTTGTTGTCCCAAAAGACCAAGACTGAAACCCACTGCATTATGTTGGAGACATATAATTGAGAGCATTTATGTCTTGGGTACAAAATGAGATTAGTTGGGGTGAACAATACAATGCTTATAAGAAAATGGAATCCAATATTCCCATGGTCATCAGGGCTGAATAAAAGAACCCCAAAGACATTTATATGGACCGGAATAGATTTCTCTTTAGGCCAAGCTATGGTAACATGATTATTCCTTGGATTGAGGCAGTTTACAGTGAGTATGAGGTGAAAAACGCAAAAAAAGAAGATACCATGAGGGGATATCTATCCCAAGGATGGAACCTATTGACCGATGAGCTAAAATAGGTTGAGCTACATTCTATCCAAAACTATGTTGCTGCAATAAAGAGAATTGAAAGATACATCCAACTTGGGAGAACCAAGGGGCGAGAATGACTTCCCCTGACTTTTCAGCCGCCCACCCTCCTATGACTTGTACCAAATTTCAGATTCTACAGGTATGAAATTGCAGAAGAACAAAAAAGATGGAGGAAACTTGAAAATTTGGGAGGATTCTACTGGAATCCTGATTCACCCGTGATAGACACCGACATTGGACAATTATCAGTGGCATACTTCAAGGTCTTAACCAAGCAGAAGCATGACTCTTCCCCTGCTGGAGGACCAACAAAACGTTAGGTTGGGGGGAGTGATGAGTCTAGTTTTTGGCCTAGTTAGGGGGTAGAATCTCTTGTTATTTGCTAAAGTTACCACATACTTTGATATTATATGTTGACACTTTTATATAGTTTCTCTCAAATATAAGACATTTGGGATTAATTTCATTTCTGCCAATTTTAATGATATTTACCTATTATGTGGACCATCTATATTAATCTTGCATGTGATTGATGTATGTTCTTTAAGGTGGTTATAGTTATGCAATTATAATGTGTGTTGAAATTTACATGTAGACATGATTGGAATGCTAAGTTTAGAAACACAGCCGCCAACTGGTCAGGTTGAGGATCGCGCGAAGGTCAACTAGAGAGGATGGCGGAAGATTCCCATGTTAGCCACATGTAACCGACTTGTACCAATCTTCAAAGGCATTGAGCATTGCGGGTGTTACTGTAGTGGTCGAGTCCACGTTTGGGCGTGCATGTCCGAACGGATTCCGTTGCATGTGTAATCGCCCTTCCACTCTCTTCTTTTCTTTCCTTAAATGACACCCTCTCAGTTAGTGGGAGTTGATTTCCCTATTTAGTTGGTTTAAATAAGGTTTGGATCCTCCTTCCTCAGAAGCTAGCGAGTTAGTGAGTCGATCACCAAGTTATTGTGCAAGCTGATAATCAGCCATACTTTTGTAATTGCATATTCTGATGAATGAAATAAGATTATGAGTTGAGTATCTGAGTTTGTATTAGTTTAGAGGATACTCATCTAAGGGGGCCCACTTGGTGAGTAATCCATCTCTTTGGTTTAGTTAGATTAGTATTAGTTTCTGTTCAGTACTTAGTTAAGATTCTGGCATTAACTGTTCCTGTAGCCACTAGAGTTCCATTATGTGATTGTTCCTGTAGCCAAAGCGAGCAAATTAGTTTCTTGTTTGATGTTCAGATTATCCTTCCTATTATGCATAATTAGTTTAGATTTGATTGAGTTATGTTCATCATTTACTTCGTTTCCTTTCATGCAATTTTCTTTTAGTGTTAAGTATTTCTTAGTTATAGAGCGAAGGTGGATACTTTGAAGTTCCTAGTGCACATACTGTGCTGACCCATTTCAAGTTCACATCCCTGGGTTGACAATTTAAATGTACCTTCATGATAGTTAAGATGGCTATTCAAGTCAGATGTCCAATCTATGAATCATGGCTGTAAGGGCTTAGTTATTAAAATCATTGTAGGAGGCCGACAGTCGGGTTAAGGGAGTCAGTTTAGTCCCCTTAGATTATGGGGTTATCTAGTGTTGTTTGACAACTGTCTGTCAGCTATTTTTGTGTGTGGTTTGTCCTCTCTTCCTAGTTCATTCTTGGTATGAACTAACGAATTTTTGGCCCTTTGGGCTCTCTGTGTAAAGGGTACAACACCCTGAACATGTTTCTTATCTTATCAAAAACAATATAAACATCAAAATTGTACCCTTTAGTACAAGAGTCACCAAGATGTTGAGAAATAAATAAAAATCCTACACAAATGAATCTAAAGTGTACATGCTAATGGATTAAACTATAAATTCTCTTAAAAGACCTAAGGTTATATAAGTGTAAGCTAAGATTTGAGTAATATGAGACAAATAACTAAAAATTACAACTCATCCAAGCTAATCATACCTCAAACTAGGGTATACCATCATAGATAAAACTTTGGCTCAACATACCAACCCAAAATTCACAATAAAGTATGTATATCCATCATCCTATCTCAATTGAACATATCAATGTACAAATGACCATAAACAAGGCCAAATAACAAAGTCTGCATAAAAATTGAAATAATATCATGGATATAGATAGTCCACATCCGAGTCATCCCACTACAGTCAAATGTGTTCATCAACCCATAAAACTACATAACTTGTAGATCATAATCCAATGAAACATGCAAACTCATAATCAGATTAGTAATCAACAAACCAAGATATCAAAGAGAATAACCATACATGTATCCGAAAACACTAGCCACTTGAATATTATCAAATTTGAAAATAGATCAAGGCATACGACATCTACCTATATTACTAAATATAGAGGATGTGGCTAATTCTTCTTTTACAAAGTGTCAAGGAAACATATGTACAATGATATGCAAATCTTGCAAACAAATACATTCCAATACATTCTCTCACACTAATTTCCACAATTATCCCAAGTTCTTCACACTCGACCATGTGAATACAAACATCTAGGAAGAAGAAAATGATGAAATAGAGAACATGCAAGTCAAACCATATCCTTGTTTCAGACTAACATGTACCATGTTTTGTAAAGTAAGATCTTCACCATTCCCAAATTGAAAGGATATCAACATCTAACATTCACGTCAAATGAAAGCATGACAACAATAGATGTAAACCTCTCATACCAAAGGTAGATCAAACCAATCAAACATTACCACAATTAAGGAAATATGACCAAAGCCACATACTATTTCTTGTACCTCTCCAAATAAGTCTTCAAAACTAGATCCATAACAACTCAAGACCAAAACAAGGAGAATAATGAAAATCCATATAACCATGCATCTTCTTCTTAACAAGTCGTCAAAATTTTTATATTCAAGACTAACTCATATGGGAAGGAAAGATACAAAGTAAAGAATGTATTTGATATTAAGTTGGGTGACATAGGAGCATCATCTTCAAAATTTTGGTTTCTTTTATTCTTGTTTTGGAATTTCATGGTGCAGATTTTTGGCTGGAGGAGATTAAGGAGGATAAATTAGTTTTACTTTCCAATTTTAGACTGAAGACCAAGATAAAGAAAGTGCACATGGAGGGAAGGAAATGCTACTTATCTTTATCTTCTCTCACCATTTCGCTACCTACCTCTCCCTTCGTCACTCCACCCCCTCTCTCTCTGACCTCTATCTCCCTCCCTTCCTCCTTTACTCTCTACTCTCTATCTCTCCTCTCCCTCCCTTACTCCTTTAATCTCTACTCTCTATCTCTCCTCTCCCTTCCTGTACTTACCTCTCCCTCCCTCTACTTAGCTTTCCCTCCCTCCCTCTCCATATCTCCATGTCTCTCTCTGTCCCTCTCTCCCTATCTTTGTCTTTGTCTTTGTCTCTATCTCTATCACTATCTTTGTCTCTTCCTCTCTTCCCCCTCCTTTTCTCACTTTCTCTTTCCCTCTCTAATTCTCTCTATCTTACCATTCTATCTTTCTCTCGCTTTGTCACACTCTCTCTACTTCTCTCTATCTCACCTATCCCTCTTTACCTCTCTCTCTCTCTCTCTCTCTCTCTCTCTCTCTCTCTCTCTCTCTCCCATGCTCCCTTATCTCTCTCTACTTCTATCTAGGGTGAAGCCACAATAGTGTTTTACGATTTGATGGAGGAATGAAAAATGAGAAAAATTGACCCCATGGCAAAAAAATTGGTTTTAGGGGTTCGAATGAACCTACAAGTTCGAGCGAACCAAAAAGGGGTTTGACTGAACTAAGGTTCGGGAAAACCCATTAATTATTGGGACCACATTTCCCACCAAAAAAACAAAAGAAAAATGCATATTGAAGGGGGTTCGAATAATTCCTAGTTTATTCGAACCCTTGGGGGTTCGCTAGAACCCCCCTGGTTCTAGAAAACCCCCCCTTTCCTACCTCCCTACTCTCTTGCACAAAATAACCAAAATTTTTGCCCTTCGAAGCTCGGGTTGAGGATAAAAATGGAGGAGACTTCATGAACCCTCTATCTAACCTATCCCTCTTTACCCCTCTCTCTCTCTCTCTCTCTCACCTATCCCTCTTTACCTCTTCCTCCCTCCCTCCCCCCTCTCTCTCTCACACTCCATCCCCCCTCTATCTCTCTATCTCACCTTTCTCTCACCTCTCTCTCTCAATCCCTACCTCTCCCTCCATCTCTCGCTCTATCTCTCTTTCCCTACCACTCTCTCTCTACGTACCTCTCTACCTCTACCTCTATCTCCCCTCTCTGTCTCTCTACCTGCCTCTCCCTCCATCACTCCTCCCCTCTCCCCCCCCTCTCTGTCTCCCTCCCTCACTCCCCCATCTTTCTATCTCTCCTCTCCCTCTCTCTCTCTCTCATTTGGCTCTAGCATATCAAAAATGCATTTTCATTTTGCGAGTGCCAAATTTGGTACTCACCAAATGATTTGCTCTAGGAAATACCAACCCTTTGGGTTGGATTTGACTTGTGCATCCAACCCAAAAGGCTGGATGACCATTTCATGCTAAAGATGTGTTTTTTTGAAAAGGAAAAACAATTTCACACATTTTTAGTCGTGCTCTACATCAAGTTTGCACATGTTTCAATGAAAACTTATAAAAATACCATGATGACGTTAAGCTCTCTCTTAGCTATCTAACCATTTTTTTTTCATGTTTTGATTATGTTAAGGTTTTCATCTTTAATTTCTTTTGTTAGTGTGTCTGTTTTTTTGTCAAAAACCAGCATGTCATATTTTATGTATCGTTTTTTACTTGCTCATCAAATTTTGAAAAAAAAAAAATTTTTAGAAACTAGATTCCATTCTCCATGTATTAAAATAAATAAATTGAATTTTGATTATTTTTCAAAAAGTTTAGGGGGAGCGTGCTCAAATTTTTGTTTTTTAGGATGTGTCCACTTCAAAAATTAGCAAAAAATCATATATTCATTAAGGAATTAACCAAAAAATTTGGTATAAAATACATGGTGTTAGCTAATTTCTCACTAAAGAGATTTTTGAAATTTTTAAAAAAAGTTAACATTTTAGGGGGAGCACACCAAATGCTATGTTATGTTTTTTGAAAAAAATAGAACCATTTTGTGTTCTCCCCCCTTTTGAAACCTATAAACTTCATCATTTAAAAAAAATAGTAGTTTAGAAAGTAGGTTAAGAGAAATACAACTCTTGTTCTTGTTGCATCTTCAAATTTTGAGCATAACTATCTTCATTTTCTCGTTGAATATCAAACTTTGCTAATTTTAGAAAAAAGTTGGCATCTTAAGACCCCATTTTTGTATCAAATCTTGGTGCACTTACCCACTTTACATGTTTTATTTAATATTTGTTGGGATTAAAATCTAGGCCACCATAATTACAATATATCTAGAACTTGATAATTAGTCTTTTTGTGCATTTCAATTAATATGCAAATGAGAGGATCAATATTTCTATTTAACACAAGTCTATTATAGTCTTGAAATATTATCAACATATATAACTTTATCCATTGGCGACTTTATTAGTTATAAGTTGTCAATAATTAAATATACACCACATTTAATTTTACAAATTGAACTTTCCTTTGTCCATGTGAGTCTATATCATATCCTACCTTCTATAAATCCTTGAAGGGATATACTTTTGTTCATGCAAATATTTCCCTAAGTATAAAATATTGTCTATGATTCATTGTGTAAGCTATTTTGAGTGCCAAAGCATAGTCGAGTTTGAGAAATCTAAGTATAAAACCCATTTCTAAACTTATAGAAATTAATTGAGAAGAGAAATCTTAGGGTCAAAATAAAGGCGAAGACATACTTTTAAAGAAAAATACTAGAAAATGATTAGGTAGAAGATATTTTTCAAGTATCGAGATGGTTGAAATCTCTAGAAATTCAAAGGTTCCAATGCTAACATTATGGAGGAGATTTTATGGAACTTCAAAGAATATAATTCCAGAGTGTTTGGCTAGAAAATAAAGGTGAGTAATAAAATTCGCTATAAATTAGCTAAAAATCCTATTGAATATGATGATCTCTTTTAGTTTAAATATAATTCATGTAGAGAATTAGTTGTTTATCTGTGAAAATACGATGAACTAGTTTCTCAACCAATAAGAGGAAAGGAATGTGATCATAAAATAATTAACAAAGATACCATTTGAAAACCTAGTAAATTGTAATGGTTGAGATTACAAAATTATTCAGTTGAAAAGGCTAGTATAGAATTTGTTTGGTTCTAGTATTTTACACACTAACTCACTTACATAATGACACTGAGAATCTAGCAATCAAAATTAATCTTCTTGGATACTTGTTTGTCTCCCTAAAAAATTGATAGACAAGTACACTAGGGGTATTGGCCCTCTAAAAAAATATAGCTTAATAATGTATGCTACTTGTAAACATCGTATTCTAAAAAATTATACAACAAATAGAAAATGAATATTTTTGGGTAACAAACGTATGAAAAAGAGTCTCAAGAAACTATTACTACTACCAAGTAAACCACTACTACTATTGAAAAATCCACTTCCTCTACTAAAAATTAAGTCAGTTTTAGTAATAATTACTTAGTATTTTCAACTTCTCTTCTAGAGTAATTAGCTCTAATTCTCCAATATTTTCCATTGAAAAGGAAACTCCAAATTATTCAAACTATAAAAATAATTGGCCAACCGACCTAGATATTTGAAACACAACTACTTGAGTAAACCATAACATCTTTGGTCCATGATGCTCCTCATGAGCAAGTAGAAGGTATTAACATTTTAAATTCTAATCTTTGTGTTTTTTTTTTCGAGGGGGGGGGGGGGGGTTGGGGTGGTTCATGCCATGCTTAAGCGCCATGAGGATGCTTGTTATGGTGGTAGAATTAAGCCTTATGATGGAAAACTCTCCTCTACTCTAAGTAGAAGTTGAAAGGCTTATTCCACACAATATATTCGCAACACAATTTTTTCGTTATGAATTAAGGTGCATAAACTATTTATATGCATGGACACATTTTAGCATCATCTTCCACATGAGTGGTCTGAGTTTTGAGTTAGTAAAAATCTTTAGTGTATTCCTTCATAGATGACTCCCATTGGCACATGTTTTGGATCTTCTTCAACACATCCATTGAGTAGTTGGCTATCATAAACCTACCCTTGAGATTTATGATGATTTGATCCAACATTAGGATCATTATTTTCTCCCTATGTTCATTTTTCTCTTGACTGAATCCCACCACAATAGAATTCTCTTTCAAATTTTTGGTGACATACTTCAGATGTTTATGGTGTTGTATGGATTTAAACTCAAAAACAAATCTTTAACTTAATGATCTAGACCAACAAATATTTTGGATTTTAGCTTTTTTAGTAGCCATGAGATCAAATCTCAATTTTCACCTTCCTTCATAAAGGCTATGTGAATTTATCTTCTATGCTAAGTTTATCCTTTGCAATTACACCATCTGTACAAACTTTACAAACCATTCTCTCATTTATATATTTGTTATTCACATTTATAGCTATAAGCTAAGCTAAAAAGTTAATATTCAACCTTAATATTATAAACTATAAACATGAATCCTTATATATATATATATATATATATTTATTCTTTTATTTTTTTAAGTAAGTCTAAAATCTATTCTAAATACATCTAATAAGACTTCAATAACCTTATAAAATCCAAAGGTTCCTTTTCAAGCTAAATTTTTCGAAGAATAAAGACAAGACCAATATCCCAAACCACCAAAAGTATAGATGCAGAAGAAGGAGGGTGTCTAAGAAAGTATACTCATTCTTTGAGCTTTTTGCAAGCTATTGGAGTCCACAATTTAATTCTTGTAATAGGTTTTTTATTTTCTAATTTTGTGTTTGGTGTGCATTCTTTGTTGTTTGCGTGACAATGTCTCCTCTATTTTAAGCACAAGCTAAAAGGCTTCTTCTATAGAATTAATTAATAAGAAAAAATAATCTTAAATTGAGGTGCACAAACTGATTATATTGTTGGACACTTTTTTGTGTCATCTTCTACATGATTTATGTGTGTATTGAGTTAGAAAATTCTTTAGTGTTTTATCATAGATGACTCTCAGTCACGTTCTATTGTAGTTTCTTAAGCAAATCCACATAGTAGTTGGTTAGCATAAATGGACCCTTGAGATTCATCACAATCTGATCCCACAATTAGATCTTTCTTCTTTCCTCTATGTACATGGTTCTTCTTCATTGAATCCTAACACAAGAAAATATGTCCTTCCAAATTTATTGTGGCATACTCTATATGCTTACGATTTTTTATCGATTTGAACTCAAAATATTTCTTAAATTCATTAATCTAATCCAACAAATCTTTTAGATTTAGACTCTTTGAATAATTGATTATATAGAATATCAATTTACAAGACTATGATAAATCTACTAAAACAATGGCGAGAATATGTCTACGATAGCAGGCGAGGTTGATATTCAGATAACCATATGGCGTACGACTTAGGTAGTCTCCGACCTAACAAAAAGATCACCGATTCTGGAAGTAGATTATAATTAAAGGACTACGTCAAGATGAATTAGTCCTTAATCCAATAATAAAAGATGAATTAGTCCTTGCGGAGCAGTTAATGTTTGGGCTATATAAATCATGTAATACACAATTCAATTACACATTCATATCCCGAGCTCTTGTTTCTGCTTCTTCTGTGTTTCTATTATAATGGCTAACCGCATGATTTACTTCACGTTGGCACTTTTTCTGTTGATATCTTGTTACAGCAACATAGTCATGGCAGAGGATTCCGATCCGTTGCAAGATTTCTGCGTTGCAGACCAGGAAAGCAAAGGTGAGTACATAATTTTATACGATGGTGTGTTATGATTTTCTTATCAGGCGAGTTACTAACAAATTGATTAAAACAGTTTTGGTGAACGGGTTCGTTTGCAAAGACCCAATGGCAGTTTCAGCAGACGACTTCTTCTTCCCTGGATTGGGGCAGCCAGGGAACACCGACAATGCAGTCGGCTCCAACGTAACCCAGGCTAACGTTAATCAGATACCAGGCCTCAATACGTTGGGAATATCGTTGGTCCGCATCGATTACGCAGTGGGTGGAATAAATCCTCCTCACACACACCCAAGAGCCACCGAAGTCCTTGTTCTACTGGAAGGCGAGCTTCTTGTTGGTTTTATTGACACGAACAACAAGTTTTTCAGCAAAACTTTGGAGAAGGGGGATGTGTTTGTGTTTCCAAAGGCACTGGTGCATTTCCAGCAGAATGTGGGGCACGAAAATGCAGTGGCCATAGCTGCATTGAGCAGCCAGTTTCCCGGAGTTCAGACAATCGCCAATTCTCTGTTTGCAGCGAATCCCCCTCTCCCCGATTCTGTATTGAGCAAGGCCTTCCGCATCACCCAGGAACTTGTGCATTTCATTCAGGCCAAATTCGCCTAAGTTTCTGAAGCGGAATTTGATGTGGTCTATTAAATAATACAAAGAAAAGGAGAGACCACCTAAGAAACCATCTTTTACAAAAATTTTCGTACCGTTGAATAAAACTACTAATTATCGTACTATTCATAGCATCTGTTTTCAACATTAGTATATCGTAGCATATTCCGGAGATTAAAAATTGATGTTATTATCATATAGATTTCCATAAGCATTAAAAATTAATTTTGTTGCAAGTATATTATGTATTTAAAGTTAGGTTGTAAATAAATTTTAAATATAACTGAGAAGTATCTAAAAGTATTCATGAGCATTTCATGTAATAACATCTTTATGTTAGCAATTCATTCATTTGTATTGCATATTCAACATGTTAACAATAATTTTTTACATACAAATTGTGGACGACAACAAACAAGGTGCTTGACTTGGACAAAAGAACTCATACTTTAATTCTTACATACTAATCTACTAAGGTGGTTCTTTAACACAACCCTAATCTCAATTTTGCTTTGACTTAAAAAATGAATAATTTGAAAAAAGGTAATAGTTAGAGATAGGCTTATTGAATGAGGACCAAAATCGTAGAATGGAAGGTATATTATGCACTATGTGTATTCATTGGAATTGTATTTTCAAAGGTATCTGATATTTTACGCATTTTGTGTGTTCATTTTAAATATGATATGGATTCTTGATTACCATTTCTTTTATGCTTATATATAAGAGAATTTAGAGTGATATGCATATGTGTCAATACGTATTAGTTATTTTTTTTTTCTATCTATACGAACTTATGACAGAAAAAAAATTAACATGAGAATACATTGAGTTTCATGTACTACTTGCTATTTTTCTATAGAAATGAAAGATATAAATGCAAATGAACATAAAAATTGATATTTTTATATTTAGATAATAAATAGATTTTACTTCTCTTTTGAGCACCATAGATTGATGATTAATAAGATATACAAATTTAATAACCCTACTCAATGGCATAATATGCCAAGACTATGGAAAATAATTTACTAAGTTCTATAATTAGTATATTGGTTATGCATTGTGTTTTCTTGGTGGTCATTATTATATGGATCAAGCAAGAGTTATTAGTTTTGTTGATAAATGACCCATATTTCAATGTGACTTATAGTTAAAAGGCTTTGGGAAAAGTGATGCTATGGTTTTATGCACCATCAATTTGTATCACATTTCGGAGTTGTATTTTATTCAAAAGTTAACATGGGCTTGATGGTATCTAGGGTTGGTATGACTAACTAGATGTGATAGTGATTATATGTTTATACACTTGGTTATCGAATTTGGTTTTAATATAGATGTCATTGGCCACCATCATTTAAGGGTCACACCATTTCTTGTAGGAAGTTGAGCAGGGGCAAACAGTGCTTGGGGTTGGAGGTAAAGTGCTCAAGTGATTCTCTCCCTCTAAACAACTTGATACGTTTTATTTATCTTTCACACTCAGATGATATGACTTAATCTTGGCGAATCCAAAATGGACTCTTGTAAATTTATATGTATTTATAGAATTCTAGGATAATAATTGTTAATATGAGTTGTAATGGGCAATAGTTAGAGATAGGCTTATAGAACAAGGACCAAAATCGTAGAATGGAGGTATATTATGCACTTTGTGTATTCATAGGAACTGTATTTTCAAAGGCATCTGATAATTTTATGCATGTTCATTTAAAATATGATATGGATTCTTGATTACCATTTATTTTATGCTTATATACATACATATATATATATATATATATATATATATGTGTGTGTGTGTGTGTGTGTGTGTGTGTGTGTATATAAGAGAATTTAGAGTGATATGCGTATGTGCTAATAAATATTAGTTAAGTTTTTTCTATATATATGAACTTATGATAGATGAAAAATGAACATGAGAATACATTGAGTTTCAATTAGTACATGTTAATTTTTTTTTATAGAAATGAAAGATATAAATGTAAATGAACATAAAAATTGATATCTTTATATTTAGATAATAAATAGGTTTTACTTCTTCTCTTTTGAGCATCATAGAATGATGGTGAATAAAATATACAAATTTAATAACCCAACTCAAGGGCATAATATGCTAGGACTATGGAAAATAAATTACTACGTTTTATAATTAGTATAAATTGGTTATGCATTGTGTTTTCTTGGTGGTCATTATTATATGGATCAAGCAAGAGATATTAGTTTTGTTGATAGATGACCCATATTTTTATATGACTTATAGTTAAAAGGCTTTGGGCAAAGTGATACTATGGTTTTATGCATCATCAATTTGTAACACATTTCAAAGTTGTATTTTATTCAAAAGTTAACATGAGCTTGAGGGTACATCTAGGGTTGGTATGACTAATTGGATGTGACAGTGATTATATACTTATACACTTGGTTATCGACTTTGGTTTTAATATAGATGTCATCATTGGTCACCATTATTGAAGGTTCACACCATTTCTTGTAGGAAGTTGAGTAGGGGCACACCTTGTTTGTGGTTGGAGGTAAAGTGCTCAAATGATTCTCTCCCTCTAAACAACTTGATTCATTCTATATAGCTTGCACTCAGATGATATGATTTAATCTTGGTGAATCCAAATGTACACTTGTAAATTTATATGTATTTATAAAATTCTAGGATAAAAGTTGTTAATATGAGTTGTAATGGTTATTTTGAATAAAAAATGAATAATTTAAAAGAAGGCAATAATTAGAGATAGGCTTATAGAATGAGGACCAAAATCATAGAATGGAAGGTATATTATGCACTTGTGCATTCACTAGAACCGTATTTTTAAAGGCATTTGATATTTTACCCATTCATTTTAAATATGACATGGATTATTGATTACCATTTCTTTTATGCTTATATATAAATACATATATATGTATATAAGAGAATTTAGAGTGATATGTGTATGTGCCAATACATATTAGTTAATTTTTTACTATCTATATGAACTTAAGATAGAAGAAAAATGAGCGTGAGAATACATTGTGTTTCATGTTCTACATGTTATTTTTTATATAGAAACAAAAGATATAAATGTAAATGAACATTAAAATTGATATTTTATATTTAAACAATAAATAGATTTTACTTCTTCTCTTTTGAGCACCATAGATTGATGGTGAATAAAATATATAAATTTAATAACCCAACTCAAGGGCACAATATGCCAAGACTATGGCAAATAATTTACTAAGTTCTATAATTAGTATATGGGTTATGCATTGTATTTTCTTTGTGGTCATTATTATAATGGATCAAGCAAGAGATATTTGTTTTATTGATAAATAAATTGTAGTTTAATGTGACTTATAGTTAAAATGATTTGGGCAAAGTGATGCTATGGTTTTATGCATCATCAATTTGTAACACATTTCAAAGTTGTATTTTATGCAAAAGTTAACATGAGCTTGAGGGTGTCTAGGGTTGTAATGACTAATACAATCTGACAGTGATTATATATTTATACACTTGGTTATCAAATTCGGTTTTAATATAGATGTCATCATTGGCCACCATCATTGAAGGATCACACCATTTCTTAGAGGAAGTTGAGTAGGGGCACACCTTGTTTGTGGTTGGAGGTAAATTAATCAAATTATTATCTCCCTCTACACAACTTGATATGTTCTATATAGCTTTCACTCAGATGATATGACTTAATCTTGGTGAATCCAAATGTACTCTTATAAATTTATATGTATATTTATAAAATTCTAGGATAGTAATTGTTAATATGAGCTATAATGGTTATTTTGATTTGAATTTGTATTATTGAACATGCAATGTATTTCATTTAACCTGCAAATTGATGGAATTTTATGTTTACTATTTGATTTGAAACTAAATATTTATTAAAATATTTAAATTTATCTCCTCATAATTAATTTTTAATTTAAAATTTTTAAATATTGAGGTGGTCTCTTACAAATAATAAGAAAAATCTACATATAAATAAAAAATTTCAACAAACAATGAGTAAATATTTCTAGTTGATACAGCCCCGTGAGGTCACTAAGATGCTCTTAGATGAGACCTCGCAAGTGATATTTCTTTTTTGAGATTGGTGCTCTAAAAGAAAACAATAT
This sequence comes from Sequoiadendron giganteum, assembly GCA_007115665.2. Lineage (NCBI taxonomy): Eukaryota > Viridiplantae > Streptophyta > Pinopsida > Cupressales > Cupressaceae > Sequoiadendron > Sequoiadendron giganteum. Next base: position 381,380,024 of record CM021102.1, read on the forward strand.
AGAAGACAACTTCAACCACCATAATACACACCTGTCTAAGTCTTCAAGTCCTTTACCATTCTTAGGAATGGGATATTATTTACACTCACCCTATTATGTCACCTTTCTAATGTACACGCCCAATATCTTTTTAATTTCCTATCACTACCTTTTAGGCATTCATGCTCTCTAATTTGAAACTTCTTGAGTTTACAAACTATCTTTAGAAATTTTTGTATAGTAGAAAAAATAATTTTAAGAAAAAAATGAAATATATCCATCTCTTCATGCAGCTTAGTTTCATGCACATTCGTTGATAATTATCTAAAATTTTGCGAGGACCAATATTCTTTAGTTTCAAATTTTCATATATGTAAGTGTTTATTTTATCTTAAATATTTATTTACATGTTATTTTTACCTAGCATTGCTCTCTTCTAGTTCCTTCTTAACCCTTGAATGAACATATTTTATGTGTTACAAAAAGTATTTATCCAATTTAATATGTTCTTGTATTCTTCTATCCTCGTTATCTTTGTGAAATACTTAAAAAATATATATACATCATATTTGATAGAATCTTCATTGTTGACCAATTAACCATATTTTTGTATGTAAAATAAGCCTACACTAACAAAAACTTCCACTATATGAGTTTATCTCTCACTAACAACCTTGTTAGATTGTACTGATTCTATTTTATAATATTTGTTTTGATAACATATCTATGAATGGTATATAGAACTATAATTAAGTTATGCACCCAATTTCTTTCATAGGCTGCCAAAATTGATAAAGAAAATATGTATCCCTTTATGAGTCTATACTCTATAATATCCCATTCAATTTTACTATCTCCTTGAAGAATGGGTTAGTACTATTGGATGTAACATTTTCTAATGAAACAACTTGCACAATAGAATAATAGATTAAGACATATACTACAAATACTTGATAATAATATGCCACTTCAAGGGGGAAACCTCCTACTCCACTTTGATGAGGATACATAGATGTTATTCAATAATAATGCAGTACTCAATATGGTGATGATAAATAACCACTATATCCTATATATACCTATTCATTCCTTGGATACCATCCAAGGCAACATAGATACTTAGCCCTTAGGATTACATACCTATAAATTATTAGAATAATTGTTATGCATCTTATTTAAGACTTAATTTATCCTTAATATAACTACTAGTGACTCGATACACACTATAGGATTAGAGGCATACAATTCCTACCTCTTTAGAAAAGAATTATTCTTAAGATTTATCAATTATGCATGCTTCTAGACAATATCTTCATATTCCTATGTGGTAACTTAGAATAATAAATACTTCCATTTTGTGAGGTACTTTATGATTATTTTGTTGAACACACTGAATATTGAGAGGAGAGGGGGTGAATTAGTATTTTGAAAAAACTTGAACCCCTTCGGAGCTTGAACTAATCGGAACAATACTCCTTAACAAAATATAATCCCTTAAATACATTGTAATATGCCAAACATTCATTGAAATAAATTTCCTAAGTTCTCACTGTGTGAGTAAAATAAACTACGTAATAAGCCATTGCAATAAAAAAATTTCCTTTCTTTATTGAGAATATATGAACAAAGATGGTATACAATGTGCAATAAGGATTTCCGTTCCATTACAATATTTTGCAAAGTACAATATTCCAAGAAAGTACAAAACTACATACACAACTCCTTCAAGCAGTGATAACTTTAGGAAACCCCCCTCAAAAAAGATATAAAATCATGTTTAATCTTTCATTTTTTAAGGAAAAATTATTAATTTCTATTGGCGAATCTTTCATTTTTATCAAAAAATATTAATTTTATTGGCGATATTTTTACGTCACTAAAATTTTGTAGAAATTTTTGGCCGATCTTCAAAAACAATATGAGAATGCATTAATTATGATGGTGAATCTATCCAATCTAAAAGTAATTCTCATAGAAAAGTTGGGGCCTGAAGGTGGAATTTATTGATGGCTTGAATGGGTAGACTATAATATTTACTTTCCACCATTGTTTTAAAATATAATATAATGGCTCTTACTATATTTTGCAAGGTAAAATGTACCCATGATCTGTAATTCTCATGGGGCTCAAAATTTATTTTAGATCATTGATCTAGTGACCCTTGTACTTTGTAAGGTAAAATTTACCCATAATCTATAATGCTCATGAAACCTAAAATTGTGGGGCCCATGAGCATTACAAGTCATGGGTACATTTTACTTTGTGGAATACAATAACGGCCATTAGATTATATTATAAATGAATGGTGGAAACTGAAGATTAGAAATATGGTCGTAAAGCAACTAATAATTATGATTTACTATTGGCGAATTTATATATATTTCTACTATAATTTAGAAAATTTAGGCGACTCTAATCTAATCATGTATTAAATATTGTGGTGAAATTTTGAGTTAATTTTTTTAATAAAATAAATTATTTGGTGATTTACATAAGAATATAATAATTTCTTTTTAAAATGTGGCAATTCAAGTCACACTATAGCTCAAACTATTAGCCAATTTTAGATTCCCAAATTTCAACTATTAGCGAATTGGTGAATATTAGCCACTACAAATATCATTGGAAGGCATATTACATATGCGAAGAAAAGTGATTAAAATTTTGTCATACCTACAAATGAGGAGAAAAGAAAAATGGTTATAATATTTCAATTAACATTGAAAATAAAGAACAAGAAAAAGGATCGACATGTGTAAAAAGGAGGTTGCTGATCTTGGTGATGTAAATAGGACAGTTATTTTTCAGTTTGGGATTAAAAAAAATGACTTGAGGGAGATTGGCACAAATAGGAGAGCAGGAATAAGGTTGGCTTAAGGAGGAGTGGGTGGATGTTTTTATTTAGCGTAGGAAAGAAGTGTGAAATACCTCTTATATCATTCACCTATCGAGTAGATCAAGAGTGAAATACAATAAATTGTCATATGTACACACTACCAAGCAATGCCAATATTCTTTGTAGGTCCATAATAGATTCACATCCATAACTAGGTGTAGGATCCTTGTTGTTTTTTCTAAAATCTTCATCAAAGCATAACCATCTCAACATACATTCTAAAAAAATAAGAGATCTCTTAGCCTCACCCAAGTGTCTCTAGTCTCCATGACCACCCACCAATCAATCCATGCCACATTCAAATGCAATCTTGTGAAATCATGAAGCTCTAAGAAAAATTATTAACACTCATAACCAATGAGAATAAATAAGACCATTTTCAAAGTTCCAACTAGAGAATCAAGAAAATATCATGACATCATGTGATCTAGCATCCCCTCCTAGGAGATCACATGAAGATAACCATCTAATAGATAAAATGATTAATCAACATCACTATCAAAGCTTCCGTTGAATTATGTAACCAAGATTTCTAGGCATCATGATAACCATCTCCTAATTGAAGATCCTCCATGGACCCAATACAATCAAAGAAATCAACACCATGAGCTACAAAAAGGTAAATTCAAACCATGATCTCCAAACCAAGAAGATATGAGTGATCCCATAATACTAGTTTACAATTTTTGGCCAAACTAGACATTGAACTATTTTTTTCTAACTAAATCTTCACTTTTGAACACCTATAGCGGCTAAACCGTGAGGAATTTGAAGATGATGCAAACTAGTGATTTGTGACATTTTGTCTGCAAATTCTAAATATATATTTTAAAATTTTTTTGGAATCAGATTGCACTTCTTTTTCCATCTCCTTCGAAAACTAGTTTTTTCAGTAAACGCCATTTTTTAGGAGTGATGCTCACCATATAACACAATTTTTTTTCCATGAAGGATAATTTTTTTTTTTTTTACAAATTTAGATTTTTAACTACGATATTTAGTGCTTCCAATTGGTTTCATAGTGATTTATTGAATATTTTTTCCTTAACCAAGTTTCGAAGTCAAACCAATTACATTTCAAACATAGTCAGACCGTATAACACATAACGGAGTTCGAATTTCAAAACAACGGAATCGGATTAGGAAGCGAAGCAAGATCAGAAAATCGACAATTGAATCAGGAGCTGGAATCGAGTCAGAAGCAAGGTAAGGATGACCAGGATGATGTGGAATCCAGTGACAAAATATAGGTGGACCTTGGTGGAATGGAAATTCTGGCGTTTATCTCTGCTACTTCTCCCACCGAAAAAATTGAGAAAGATAGTGGGGGAGTGGGGACCACAGGCGGTTTTGGAGGCAACTGCAAAACTTGGACCTCTCTATTTGGGGTAAAACCTAATGGAAAGTCTTCCTTCCCTCTAGTACAAAATATCTCATCCCCTGCTAGAGGTAAGTTTGCTATTTCCATTCGAGATCTGATTATAGACCATAATATAGCTCTAATGGAACAAACCCTGGTTGGAAAGTTTATGGGTCCTAGACCAAATATTGAAGTGGTCAGGGAATTTATTAAAACTAAATGGAGAACCAGTGGGAAAGTCTCAGTTGCTGCTCTTCCAAAGGGTTTTTTTGCTTTTGAATTTACTTGCAAAGAGGATATTACGGCTGTAAGAGGTGGAGGTCCCTGGGTGATAGAAAAATCATCCTTGGCTCTAAAGAAGTGGTCCTCCCACTTGGATCTATCAGACTCTATCTTTGAGAATGTTCCAGTCTGGGTTAGACTTCCAGGCCTGCCATTGGAATACTGGAGTGAAGACATCTTCCTAGGCATTGCAAGCTCCTTTGGTGAGCTCCGTTTGATCAGCACAATGACAACTGCTAGAAAGAGACTGGTTTTTGCGAGGATATGTGTGGGGGTTCCTCAAGAAGTAGATTTACCATCATCGATAGAGATACAATCTAAGTTGGGATCCTGGGAACAGAATATAGAATTTGAAACCATCCCGTTTGTTTGCTTCAAGTATAGGAAATCTGGTCATTGGGAAAAAAGATGCCCTCTAAATGCCGCTCTAGAGAAAGATAAGCCAGCAGAACCTGGAAATAAAGAATGGAAAAAAAAGAAGAATGACTCTGGAGAAGGAAGGAGGGAGAATAAAGAGTAGGAGTTGGAAAATATAGAAGCCGATAATCAGAAAAGCTCCTTAGAGATCGAAGTGGTTTTGGAGTATAAAGGTGAGTTCCTTATTGAGCTTCATAACTTAAAGTCTTTTTCAAAGGAAAGAGGTATTAATGGGGGCACCCTAGCTGAAGAAGGAGGATGGATCTCATCTCCTTCCTTATCCCAAATGATAGTCCCTTCTGATAGAAATGAAGAGATACCGGGTTTGGAGGATATCCCTAGTGAGGGCCTATCCTTGGTCTTGAAAATCCCTCCTCTCTCCTCGTTTTCTGATATTCTCCCCCCTATGGGCGTGGAGCACCTGTTGGAGACCAGCTCTGCTGTTGGGGTTTTAGAATCCCCTGAAAAATAGGATTACTCAGCTAACCTATCCAGTAATGTCTTGTGTTGTCAAGAGAATGGTAACATGGACACATTACTTTGGGAACAAAGACTACCAAACAAAAAGGATTGGGAATCTAGCAGAGAGACAGACAGTCAAGATGAGACTGATAAAGAAGAGAATATATCAAAGAAGAATTCTGGAAAAAACAAACAAGGGAAGACCCCAAGTGGCATTTCTACCAGATCAAGAGGTAAGGCAGATTGTGGAGCAACACAGAATTCAAGAGGTAAAAAGTCTTCGAAAAAGAAAAGAGAGCTGAATAGTTTTCAGGATATAGCAGATGGATCTCAGAAAACCATCCCGGAGTGTTTTAACTCCCCCGCTATATAATGAAGATTATGTCTTGGAATATAAGGGGACTCAATAGCCCCCACAAGCAGGATGTTCTTTGCAACTTTGTTAGAGATCACAAACCTGATATTCTTCTAATTCAAGAAACTAAAATGTCTAAGGAGAAAATTGAAAAGATGAAACTCTTTCAGTACTACAACAACCAGGGCAATAACTCAAATGGTGCTTCGGGTGGCATTGTTACTTTTTGGAATAGCCACAATATCAAATGAGATCTGATACTGGAAGGTACGAATCACATAGTTACTAGATTCACTCATATAAGAGATAACTTCAGTTGGATTCAAAAGAACATTTATGCTCCTAATGGAAAAGGTATGAGGAAATATTTTTGGCTGGAATTAGCCTCCATTAGGAGGATTTTTGATAAAGAAGTTTGGATTGTTATGGGGGACTTCAATAGTCCCTTAATGAATGGTGATAAATTTGGGGGATCTCAGATTAACTTAGAAAGTAAAGAGGATCTTCAGAATTGTATTGATACTCAAGGGCTGATAGATCTGGATCTTCTTGGAGCCTCCTTCACCTGGTCCAATTATAGAAAAGGGATGGAACTCATGCAGGTCAGATTAGATAGATCTCTGATTTCCAATCATTAGTATTTTGATTACTATTGTTCCCTTAAAGCCCTCCATAAAATCTCCTCCATAATGTTAGCATTGGAACCTTTGAATTTCTAGAGATTTCAACCATCTCGATACTTGAAAAATATCTTCTACCTAATCATTTTCTAGTTTTTTTTTTTAAAAGTATGTCTTTGCCTTTATTTTGACCCTAAGATTTCTCTTCTCAATTAATTTCTATAAGTTTAGAAATGGTTTTTATACTTAGATTTCTCAAACTCAACTATGCTTTGGCACTCAAAATAGCTTACACAATGAATCATAGACAATATTTTATACTTAGGGAAATATTTGCATGAAAAAAAGTATATCCCTTCAAGGATTTATAGAAGGTAGGATATGATATAGACTCACATGGACAAAGGAAAGTTCAATTTGTAAAATTAAATGTGGTGTATATTTAATTATTGACAACTTATCACTAATAAAGTCACCAATGGATAAAGTTATATATGTTGATAATGTTTCAAGACTATAATAGACTTGTGTTATAGAAATATTGATCCTCTCATCTGCATATTAATTGAAATGCACAAAAAGACTAATTATCAAGTTCTAGATATATTGTAATTATGGTGGTCTAGAATTTAATCCCAACAAATATTAAATAAAACATCTAAAGTGGGTAAGTGCACCAAGATGTGATACGAAAAATGGGGTCTTAAGATGCCAATTTTTTTTTAATATTTGCAAAGTTTGATATTCAACGAGAAAATGAAGATAGATATGGTCAAAATTTGAAGATGCAACAAGAACAAGAGTTGTATTTCTTTTAACCTACTTTCTAAACCACTATTTTTTTAAAATGATGAATATTATAGGTTTCAAAAGGGGGGAGAACACAAAATGGTGACCTTATTTTTTTCAAAAAATATAACATAGCATTTGGTGTGCATGTTAACTTTTTTTTTAGAATTTCAAAAATCTCTTTAGTGAGAATTAGCTAACACCATGTATTTTATACCAATTTTTTTGGTTAATTCTTTAATGAATATATGATTTTTTGCTCATTTTTGAAGTGGACACATCCTGAAAAATAAAAAATTCAGTGCGCTCCCCCTAAACTTTTTGAGAAATAATCAAAATTCAATTTATTTATTTGAATACATGGAGAATGGAATCTAGTTTCTAAAAATATAGTTTGTTTCAAAATTCGATGAACAAGTAGAAAATGATACACAAAATATGACATGTTGGTTTTTGACAAAAAACAGACACGCTAACAAAAGAAATTCAAGATGAAAACCTTAATATAATCAAAACATGAAAAAAATATATATGGTTAGATAGCTAAGAGAGAGCTTAACGTCGTCATGGTATTTTTATAAGTTTTCATTGAAATATGTGCAAACTTGATGTAGAGCATGACTAAAAATGTGTGAAATTTTTTTACCTTTTCAAAAAAACACATCTTTAGCATGAAATGGTCATCCAACCCTTTGGGTTGGATGCAAAAGTCAAATCCAACCCAAAGGGTTGGTATTACCTAGTGCAAATCATTTGGTGAGTACCAAATTTGGTGCTCCCAAAATGAAAATGCATTTTTGAAATGCTAGAGCCAAATGAGAGAGAGAGGGAGAGAGGGAGAGGAGAGATAGAAATATGGGGGAGGGAGGGAGGGAGTAAGGGAGAGAGAGAGGGGGAGGGGGAGGATTCATGGAGGGAGAGGTAGGTAGAGAGAGGGAGAGGGGAGATAGAGGTAGGTAAAGAGAGAGTGGTAGGGAAGGAGATATAGAGGGATAGATAGGGATGGAGAGATGGAGGGAGAGGTAGGGATGGAGAGAGAGAGGTGAGAGAGAGCAACATAGAGAGAAATAGGTTGGGAGAGAGAGGGGGAGGGGAGATATAGAGAACTAGAGAGTGAAGGAAAGAGGGAGGGAGAGAGAGAGGTGAGAGAGAGAGAGGAGGGAGAGTGGGAGAGATAGAGGGGAGGGAGGGATAGGTGAGATAGATAGAAGTAGAGAGAGAGAGACATAAGTGAGATAGAGAGAGGGGGAGGGATGGAGGGGGAGGTATAGAGGGATAGGTGAGGTAGAGAGAAGTAGAGAGAGATAGTGGTGTGTGTGGTAGAGGAAGAGGTACATAGAAAAGGAGGGAAGATAGAGATTAAAGAGGAGGAGAGAGGGAGGAAGAGGTAGGGAGGGAGAGAGATAGGTGAGAGAAGGGGGAGAGGGAGAGGAGATATAGAAAGAGTGGGGAGGGAGAGAGGGAGAGAGAGAGAGTGATGAAGGGAGAGGTAGGTAGAGAGAGGGAAAGGGGAGATAGAGATAGAGAGTTAGAGAGGTAGAGAGGTAGGTAGAGAAAGTGGTAGGGATTTATACAAGGAGAGGTATGTAGAGAGATGGAGAGGGGAGATAGAGAGAAGTAGAGAGGGAAGGAGAGATGGAAGCAGAGGTGGGGATGGAGAGAGAGAGGGGGGGTAGACAGAGGGAGGGGGAGATAGTGGGAATTAGAGAGGGAAGGAGAGAGGGAAGGATAGGTAGGGAGGGAGAGAGAGATGAGAGAGGTGAGATAGAGAGAAACAAAGAGAGAGGGGGGGAGATAGAGGTAGAGAGGTAGGTAGAGAGATTGGTAGGAAAGGAGAGATGGAGGGAGAGGTAGGAATGGACAGATAGAGGTGAGAGAGAGATAAAAATAGAGAGAGAGATGTAGGTAGAGAGAGGGAGAGGTGAGATAGAGAGAAGTAGTGAGGGAAGGAGAGAGGGAGGGAGAGAGAGGTGAGAGAAACGTGAGATAGAGAGATAGAGGGGGGAGGGAGTGTGTGAGAGAGGGGGGGAGAGAGGGAGAGTTAAAGAGGGATAGGTGAGAGAGAGAGATAGGCGTAAAGAGGGATAGGTTAGAAAGAGGGTGATCCAACAATAGTGGTTTACAATTTTTGGTCAAACTAGACACCGAAATAAAAAAATTTAACTAAATCTTCACATTTGGGCACATATAGCGGCTAAACCGTGAGATATTTGAAGATGATGCAAACTAGAGTCTCGTCAAATTTTTCCTATAGATTCTGAAAATATTTTTTTCAAATTTTTTGGAATCAAATTGCACTTCATTTTCCATCTCCCACAAAAACTGGTTTTTTTCATAAAACAACATTTTCAAAAAGTGACGCACACTGTGTAACTTTTTTTCCATTAAAGATAAAATTAGAATTCTTTCAAATTTAGATTTGTAACTCCGATATCTAGTGCTTCCACATGGTTAGATATTTTTTTATTGAATATTTTTTCTTTAATCAAGTTTCCATGTCAAACCGGTTACAATTCAGATATAGCGCGACCGTATAACGTGTAACTTTTTTTGTATGTATCGAAATTCAATTTTATTTTTTTTGTTAGATCAAGGACTTCAATATTTGGTGCACTCATATTTTTCAAAAAAATTTTGATAATCTACTATTTTTCCACATGTGCATAATAGAGACCTTCATTTTCAATGAAAAACCTATGTTTAATAAAACTAAAAAACAAATACATTATAAAATCAAAACATATTAAAATTATATTTGTTGGATAGCTCATTCTAAGGACTACCTGATTCTAGTTCAGATCATGAAGTATCCTCCATTTTCTTCCTCAACCCGAGCTTCGAATGAAAAAAATTCTGGTCATTTTTGTGCGAGAGAGTAGGGACGTGGGAAAAGGGGGGTCCGCTACAACCAAGGGGGTTTGAGCGAACAAGGGTTCATTCAAACCCCCGAAATATGCATTTTTCTTTTGTTTTTTAGGTGGAAAATGTGGGCCCATTAATTAATGGGTTCAGTCAAACCCCTTTTTGGTTCGGTCGAACTTGTAGGTTCATTTAAACCCCTAGAACCAATTTTTTTGCCATGGGGTCATTTTTTCTCTATTTTCCTTCCTCCATCAAATTGTAAACCACTATTGTGGCTTCACCCTAGATAGAAGTAGAGAGAGATAAGGGAGGGTGGGAGAGAGAGAGAGAGAGAGAGAGAGAGAGAGAGAGATGGGAGGGAGGGAGAGGTAAAGAGGGATAGGTGAGATAGAGAGAAGTAGAGAGAGTGTGACAAAGAGAGAGGGAGATAGAATGGTAAGATAGAGAGAAGTAGAGAGGGAAACAGAAAGTGAGAAAAGGAGGGGGAAGAGAAGAAGGGATAGAGATATTGATAGAGATAGAGACAAAGACAAATACAAAGATAGGGAGAGAGAAACAGAGAGACATAGAGATAGGGAGAGGGAGGGAGGGAGGGAGAGGAGAGATAGATATTAGAGAGTAAAGGAGTAAGGGAGGGAGAGGAGAGATAGAGAGTAGAGAGTAAAAGAGGAAGGGAGGGAGATAGAGTTGAGAAAGAGAGGGGGTGGAGTGATGGAGAGAGAGGTAGGTAGAGAAAGGGTGAGAGAAGATAAAGATAAGTAGCATTGCCTTCCCTCCATGTGCACTTTATTTATCTTGGTCTTCAATCTAAAATTGGAAAGTAAAATTGATTTATCCTCCTTAATCGCATCTAGCCAAAAATATGCACCACAAAATTCCAAAACAAGAATAAAAGAAACCAAAATTTTGAAGATGGTGCTTCTATGTCACCCAACTTAATATCAAATGCATTATTTACTTTGTATCTTTCCTTCCCATATGAGTTAGTCTTGAATTTAAAAATTTTGATGACTTGTTAAGAAGAAAATGCATGGTTATATGGATTTTCATTATTCTCCTTGTTTTGGTCTTGAGTTGTTATGAATCTAGTTTTGAGGACTTATTTGGAGAGGTACAAGAAATAGTATGTGGCTTTGGTCATATTTCCTTTATTGTGGTAATGTTTGATTGGTTTTATCTACCTTTGGTATGAGAGGTTTACATCTATTGTTGTGAAGCTTTCATTTGATGTGAATGTTAGATGTTGATATCCTTTCATTTTGGGAATGGTGAAGATCTTACTTTACAAAACTTGGTACATGTTAGTGTGAAACAAGGATATGGTTTTATTTTCATGTTCTCTATTTCATCGTTTTCTTCTTCCTAGATGTTTGTATTCACATGGTTGAGTGTGAAGAAATTGGGAGAATTATGTAAATTAGTGTGAGAGAATGTATTGCAGTGCATTTGTTTGCAATATTTCCATATCATTGTATGTTTCCTTGACACTTTGTAACAAAGGAATTAGCCACATCGTCTTTATGTAGTAATATAGGTAGATGTCGTATGCCTTGATCTATTTTCAAATTTGATAATATTCAAGTGGCGGGTGTTTCCAAATACATGTCTGGTTAGAATTTAGATTTGTAACTATGATATCTAGCACTTTCATTTTGTCTCATAGTTTTTTATTGAATATTTTTTCCTTAATCAAGTTTCGAAGTCAAACCAATTGCAATTCAGACATAGGTAGACTGTATACAACATAACGCTTTTTGTATGTACCAAAATTCAAAAAAAAAATTGTAATGGATCAAGGACATCAATACTCAGCACGAACATATTTTTAAAAAAATTATTTGGATAATTTTCTATTTTTCCACATGTGCAAAACAAAGAGCTTGATTTTTGGTGAAAAACCTATGTTTAATAAAACTAAAAAAACACATACATAATAAAACCAAAACATATGAAAATTATATTTGTTAAATAGCTCGTTCTAAGGACTACCATCTTCTAGTTGGGTCTATGAAGTCTCCTCCATTTTCATCCTCAACCCGAGCTTCGAAGGGAAAAAATTTGGAGTCTTTTGTATCAGAGGGTGGGAAGGTGGGAAAAAGTGTCGGGGATAAGGATTCGGTCTATCATCAAGATAGGCATCTAAGACAGTAGTGCCTTAGTGATTTCAATTCAAAATCACAACAAAGACACAACCAACTATGCTATAAAGCAGAAACAAGCACAGTTGATCCCCCATTGATCCTCTGAGAGAAGTGAATGCAATAAGAAACAGATTCAATATAAATAGATACCATGAAAGACAAAAAGAGTACATAAAGATATACGTGGGGAAAACCCTTTCAGGTAAAAACCCCACACTCCAAAATTTTGAGCCATTGTATTTTTCAGAAACATAAAACCAGTTACAATACAATATCAGGCTCAAAGCCAATATAGGAGTTACATCTTGTTCTACTGGAGAAGTAACAGGTACCCGGAAGATCCTTTCAGCTCCTCAGATGACTGTCACAACCAGCCTCATGGCCAGCCCAGTCATTCGGCCTCCAATGATTCCCATGCCCAAATCCGAGAGATAGAGTGTTCACAGTTACATTGCCTAAGCAAACTGCTTGAACACCCTCTCCATCTCTCTACAAATCTCTTCACAGTTTCGGCTCTCCAACCTGCAAGTCCAACTGCTGTAATCTCACATCATGCATCATGCATTATGCTTGCAGCCCCATGCTCATGCATTAACATGCCCATGCATCCTGCTCATAGTCTCATGGTTGCGCATTCAACTCGCACATCTCGCACTTGCTCTGCAACCCACGACTCTTGTAGACTCGTCGAACTTACAAGCTTGAGAAATAATACATCTCTCATCCATTATGTAACCAACTCAACAAGAGTAAACAAGACCATCTACAAATCACGCATCTGGTGGGATCTGACAGATTTCCCTACAACGAGCCGCCCAAGCATTCAATGCCATTCCAAAAGATGGGTTCAGCTCTGCCAACCTTCATTGACAAAACATGCAGCACAACAAGTTAGGTAACCATCCAATCACTATTCAACCAAGTGCCACACGTCCAAGACCCATCAACAATCGCAGCTAACAGAGCAACCAAAATGGTCAAACAGACATCGGGCGCGTCCAAGGCTTCAATCCAAACCTAACACTGTTGGAGCCGGAGTCAAAACAGGAGTCAAAACAGGACTCCACCGAAAAAGCACACTGTCGGAGTTGAAGTCAGAGATGGAACTGGAGTCGAAACATGACTCCACCGAAATTACAGGTTCAGGAACCAATTTGGTTCTGCGTCCGCCCGCAAAAAAGAGGAACACATCGGAAATAGGACCAACCAGGTAAAGTCAACCCGGGGTAAAACCAAGATGGGAGCACAAAAGATCGAAGTCGGAGTCGAGGATAGAATAGGAACAGAAACAGGACTTTACCAAAAGTCCAAGATCAGGAACCAAACCGGTTCCAGTTCTGCCTTCGCCAACTACAAGAAACAACAATCTAGAACATGGACAAAGAGGAGAAAAGCTCCTTGAGGAGAATCGAAAAATCTAGAGGAACTAGATCACAAAAGCAGGAGTCGGACCTAGAGTTGGAACAGGAACATGGAAAATAGATATTGCCAACTTCCAAAACTGGTTCTGCCTCCGCCAGAACCAAGCGGAGAGCAACAAACTGCCAGAGCCGGAGCCGGAGCCGGATCCAGAGCCAAACCCGGAACATGACAAAAGGAACAATGCCAAGTTCCAATCCGGTTCCACCTCCGCTAGAACAAAACTCAAAGATCCAAGAAAGTGGGGAGTGGAGCTAAAGATGAAATGGGAACAAGACCCGAAACAAGGCAAACACAACAATGCCAAGTTCCATCCTGGTTTTGCCTCCGCCAGAACAAAAGACTTTGCCAAGGAAATAAGAGAATTCACCTAAGTCTTCAAAAGGGTCACCAGAAAGTTAAGGCATAATTCCCAACAAAAAGGGGGTTCGAGCGAACCTAATGGGTTCACTCGAACCCTTGTTTGGTCAAACTAGGGTTCAATCGAACCCCCTTTCCATAATTGGAAACACGGGTTACCACATGCAAAGTGGTTCGCTCAAACCATGGTTCGACCGAACCCCTTTATTGTTTGTCCGAACATTGAGTTCGCTCGAACCCCTCAAAACAATTTTTTTTTGCATCGGTGAGGTTTTTGGAAGTTTTCCTTCCTCACTCGAATTGTAAACCACTTTTGTGGGTTCACCCTGTATTAAACTCGTTTAAATGATCAGTAACTGAATTGACTTCTACCATTTTCATATTAAATAAACACTTCATAAGAAATATCTTATTTGAAGCGGAAGGATTTTCATATAACTTTTCTAGGGTTTCCATCAACTCTTGAGTTGTCTTTTCTTTTGTAATATTGAATGAGACTGATTGTGCCAGGCATAAACGAATACTGCCAAGTGCCTTTCTATCCAAAATTTCCAAGTCTTCATTAGACATTCTTGAGGGTTTCTTGATTTTCCCTTCCAATGGCCACCATAAATCCTTCTGATAGAGGTAGTCCTCCATCTATATCTTCCATAACTAATAGTTCTACCCATTGAACTTCTCAACCTTCAACTTACCCTCGTCTGCCATTGCTCCCACTTAACCGTGAGACTCCCACTCAACTGTGAGAGTTTCCTACAAACGATAATCAAACACAACCTGCTCTGATACCACTTGTTAGGGTTAGAAGGCAGATATCTAACAAGTTAAATATAGATTTGATCAATAAAATATAGAAATAAAACACACACAAAATAATATCAGAAACAAGACAGCACAGAGAATTTAACATGGTTCGCCCAATCGGGGCTACATCCACAAAACCGAAGCCATCCAATGATTTTATTATCCAGTGCAAAACATATTAACAATATTGTGAATAATCACCCTCCTACAACTCCCCATCCCAACTTCTTATAGAAATCTTTTAGAAGCTTCCAGAAATTAGGGTTTACAATGTCGCTTTTTTCCTTTTTGGTGACGAAGCGAAAAAAAGGGTGAAAAAAATAATTCTCGAGGGTTGTCGCCCCCGAACCCCCGCTCGAGGCCCGGCCCGACCCCAGACCCCAATGAGGATACATGAAGAGTGTACGGTATATCATGATTAGTCACCACATAGCAATAGATGTGGATAACATCTTGTTCTTCTTTCCCTTACCCATGGTCCCTAGGATTTAAACCAACTCCTATAGAGGATTTTCAAACTCTTGCCCCTACTGGGTCAAGATTAGGAGGGTGTCCCTTCACAAGTTACCACTCTCCTTAAGTATCTTATTATATCTAAATCATTCTTACCACCCTATGCCTTTAGAAATTCCACCTCCAAAATTTAGGAATTCTCTACAACCTCTATTTCCTCCAAGGGACACTGACTTGAATCTAAGCCCTCTTTATGTTGAGATAGATCAGGTCCTAGATCCAAAACTACCGTTTGGTCTGAAGTCCATAGGATCATCCTTAATTGTATGTTGTGTTCTATATTTCCCTTCTATTAAAACATTAACTTCATTCCTTCCATCATCCACCTTTTCACTTGCTTTTAGAGCCTAGTCTTCATATTAGTTTCAAATTTATGGGTTTCTTCCTCTTGAATCTCCCCTTCCGAGATCTGAAGTATTTTAAATTCAAAACTTAAATTACTTTTATTGAGTGCATTCACTACCTTAGCTTCCATATTATCCCCCTTACTACTATACTCAGCAAGTTCTTTTTGTGACCATATTTTAATTATCTTTATGTTGTTTAATAGAGGGAATTGTTTCACCTAGTGATCCATTTTCTTGCATTTGGAGAAAGCAAAGGAGGAGGTTTCAAACTCTAAGGTGTTTTAATATTAGGATTAATATGTCATCTACCTTGTAAATATTATGCCATATTGCATGGTTCCAACATCCTTCAAAAGTGTCCCTAGGCACTTAGGGTGTATTGAGAAAATATTTTGTAATATTTATTCTCACCATTGTTTGTATTACATTCATAAGGGGTGATGGGTTCCACTAGCAGCAGTAAAGATGACTATGGAAATAAATATTTAATATTGTTTTCCCCACATGTGGACACCTAGAATGGGATGATAAAAAATAAGGAAAAGGATAATGAGTGACTGTTAGTATTCTCAAAGTGGATTCTTGGAAAGAGGCAACAGGTGTCTCCTAGTATTTTATCATTTATTGCATTTAATTAATGTTGAATTTCCAAGTTTGGGTGCCCAAGTTGGAGGGAATTACTGGAACCAAAGTTAGTTTATTTTCATATTATCTGGTAATCCAAGGGTTGGGAATGTTTGGAATGAAGGGTCATCGTTGGGCATCATATTTGCGTCTTAATATGTCTTCACAAGTCTATAAAATTAGCCCCTTGGATGTAGAAATCATGAGGAATAATTGAATGTACAGTGTTACTTTGTAGTAACAAGGACAGGTTGAGACATAAGTAAGTTTTTCATAGGTGCTACCATGTTGGAGGCAAAAAGGAGAATAGAAATGAACATATTGTAATCTCTTTTCTTCGAAGATAATGCATAATTGGCCTCTCTTCTTGGTGGAGTTTTTTTGACAAGGGTTTCTCCACGTAAATCATGTGTTATGTGATGCTCTTATGTTGTTGATTTGTGCCTCATTTCTTCTACCTTATTGTGATGTTATCCTTTATCTATTATTTTTATAAGTTCACATAAGGTGGTGTTATTACGAATGTTATGTTGGCTGATTTTTTAGAATCATAGAGAAGATAGTTCTAATCATGGTAATTCCATATTAAGGCAACTTAATTTTATATTTACATATAATTTTCATATTTCCATGTTGTATTAGTTCAAGCGTTGCATCTAATCCTTTGAAGTCATATTTGGATAGAGATTGAATTTTCCAAAATTTGGTATTAGAACCTATATATTTCTCATCATTTGGTCACATAATTAAAGGTTAACTAGGTTCTAGGTATTCCTTTGATTTTTATTTCTTAGCCTAGAAAGCTTGTGGGAATTTATTAAAATGAATTTAAGGTTGTTGGAGGCTTGTGTGGCTACAATGAATGTTCTATGAGTTAATTTATTTTTTTGCATATTTGAGATATTGGAATCCATGGATACTGTCAATGTGATCTATTTTGGGCATTGGAAGCTCATGATTATGAAGCTTTATGGATTTGGTTATGTTTTGGTAACTTGGAGCTCTTGTTTGACAATATGTGTATCCTCTTATTTGGTGGTTTTTCCTTTACCTTGAGTTCATGTGCAATGAGAAGGTGTTCACATTGGATGCGTTCTTTAGACATCCTAGTCACATAGAGAAACATTCACTATTTGGACTATAGAATGGATTTCTTATGTTGGCTTCATGGTTTTAGTCCCTGGTTACATGAAATCAATGGAAGATAACCCATCGACCTCTTTGTGATTTATGGAGATGATATGTTTCATAAGTTATAATCTCTTGGACAACTTGATTTTCCTGCTGGGTTGCAGTTTTCTCTCGTTCTCAGTTGTGGGTTTGTAGATCTATGATCATTCTATTATTTGAATGACATGTTTGATGTGAATATTTGGTTGTTTAAGTGGATTTCAAATTTATAGATATTGTTTTTCAAGTTATATATGTTAAATAAAATATTTTATATATAGAAATGTGATAAGACTATATTTAGGGTGTTCTAGATGAAGACAATTGCAGGTTTGCTTGGCTTTTGGGAGGGTTCCTATTGATTTATGTTTACTCTTATGTTGGTTTTTTTGGAAAATCATGTCTAACATTGATCCTAGTGTTTGAGTCTTGTAAATCCACATGTTATACCTGATTATCTATATTTTGCATGTTACTAATGTGGGGTTGTATCTATTTTTACTTACATGAGATTGGAGCACTGATTATGTATTTCTCCTTTGATATGTTGCATATCAGAAAATATTGTAAAAAAAATTGATGTCTTGGTCACGATTATTACATTGGTCATAGTTTATTGCAGTGAGATATGGTTATTGGGAGTACCTGATATAGTTGTTAATTTGAGTCTATATTAGTATTTTATGGTGTATGAGAAGCTCTATTCACTTTTAGTACAGTGTTGGAAATGATGTTGGCCATGATTCCTTTTATAACTTGGTATCAATTTTAGTGGGAGATTTATGCGATTTTTTAATGTATTTTTTCTTCTTTGTTTCAAGATTTTGGTTCTAATTTATTGATGTTGCAATGTGTAGTGAGCGATGGATAATCTTCGATTATAAGATGTATGGTACTTTGCAATGGTTGTTGGTATCATAAGGAATTCTTGGAAAAAAAAATCAGATTGCAGTGAGATTTTAATGACATATTTGGTTCTATTGACAAAGGATGTGTAGCTATTGTATGGGTGATCCCACAATGTTGGTTTACACTTTTTGGAAGATTCTGATTTTTTTTTAAATCGAATATTTTTAGAAAATATAATGATTTAAGCCTTAAAAAGTCTCATTTTAAGGATTCCAATTGAAGATGATTTGATCAAACCACCTTAGATCAGACCCCCTTGGATAGAACCCCGCTAGTTTTAAACCATACCTATAACAGAGTCTCTTTTACACCTATCAAAATGCTGATAAAAAACCACTTTTGATTTACCTTTTGGGGGACCAAATGAATTCATTTAAAATTTATTTTTTGTAAGTATGTAGTCATTATTATAAGCTTCCCAGAAAGTATAATTTTAAATTAAAAAAATAAAAATTATGCATAAGAGCTTATTTATTTATAATAATAAGACTTCAAATTAACAAGCGTCTGCTACTCAAGAGAGAGAGTTAACAGAAAACCCAAGAAAACCAGCCCTCCAGGGCCACCAAAATAAGTTGAACCAAGAGTTTATCAGACACTGTAAACATCTAAAAAATGATGACCAAAACCATTGCAAAATTAATAATTCTAGCCACTAAAATGGTGAAAATATGCCAGAGCAACCATGACCAGACCAACCAAAAATTACCCCTATTCTAAAAGAACTAACCCCCAGCTTACATAAATTTATTTAAAACTGCAAAATCTCTAAACTCCTCCTTCCAGTCTTCTTTATCCACTACCATCAGCCCAAAAACCTTCCTCAAAAAGATAATGGCCACTACCACAATAGCCCTATGCCACATCAATCCCGGACCCTACAAATCCAAAAGGAATGGGTAGATTTTCACCGTGTCCTACGATTGGACCCGCTCCACATCATAAGGACGAGGGCAACCTCTTCCTTCGAGCACCACACGTAGCACCTCATCTACGCCTTTGACTAGGTCCTCTTTGAATAGCTTCAACAACAACTAATTAACCTCGGCCTTCGGCTCCAAATTATCAAGCAGAGAGGCCAGGAAGCGGGATGAAATTTGGAGATTATCTCTCCCATACTCCTTAGCCTCTAAATGTGCCTATCCCAGCACCATATTCACCGCCGCAAGCAGGTCAGCGGATCATACTTCACCAAGATCCTTTTCAACCACTGGTCAGTGACTTCCCTGAAAGAAGTCTATCTCTCTGATGAATGTAGGGATATTGGCGTGTCCACTCCAAGAGGAGCAAGGACCACAACTGAAACCTCCACTAAAAATTTTGTGCACTTCGCCATCCTCAACCTTCTATCAAAGACACTTGATAGAAGGGAAGGAAAGAAACCACAGACTTCTCACATCATAAAACAATAATAATGCGAAAGAGAGCCAAGTGAACCATTAAAAACCCAAGTTTTGATAATGCCACCACCCTTTCAAATCATACCAATTCATTTGAAGTGAGATGTCATTCCATAAAACAAGCACAAAATCCATTAGAAACCATCATAAGAGAAAGTTGCAGCCAGCTAAAAATTTGACAAAGCTCATACTTTCACCTTTAAGGCAACACCAATGCTTGCCACCCTAACAACCAGTCTACCACCTCATGCATGACTTTCGCCTGACTAACGCCATCGTGGCATACATGCCACCTTCCTCCGTCTTCCTGGAGGGACACCCACTCTACCACCCACTAAATAAATTTAATTTTATTATTATATATTTCTTATTTCTTGTGAATGTATGTTTTTCATCGAAAATCAAGCTCTTTGTTTTTTATAAAAGGTTAAAACGGGTTTTACAGGGACCCAAAACCACAAAGTTTACAAAATAGAAAAAAGAACACCAAAGTTCCACAAAAAAAAATATTTGTCCGAGAAAAAACCAACGGCAACCAAACTAAAAGTACCAAAAGGGTCAGGAAAGAAGGGGCAGTAGAGAAAGCACACAGGAAAGCCTAGCCATTACTTCAGAGACTTAAGGACAGTCTCTATCTCTGCCTCCATATCCTGCATATCTTTAACCCCCTTTTTAAAGGTTTGAACCATTTTCAGAGTAAGGGGGGCCTTGCGCTTCAAGTTGTCATGGGTTCTTCTGGAAATTCCAGCTTTCGTGTCCTGACTTTTATCTTCAGTATCTTCCAGATCAACCACCAGAGATCCTTGCTAGGATTTGTCAAGCTTTTCAGTCATTGCATTAATAATTATAGCATTATGTCTTGCTATACGGTTGTTTTGTTCAAAGACAATTTTGATGGTATTCCTTAAGCTCTCAGCTTCGGTGTCAATGTTCCTGTTACTATGAGCTGCTTCTTTCTTATCCATCTTAGCAACCTTAGTACCCATTTCATCGATCTTACTTTGCAGGGCCCAGTTTTTAATTTTTAGCTCATTAATTTCGGAGAAGGTCCAATCCAAGAGTTTGGAATGGGACTCAGAATTGGTTTTAGCAAGGTTGAGATAATTAAGAGAGGGCTCTTTTCTAGTGTTAACAGGGGAATTATCTACAATGTGTATGTCCGGCAAAGGATCAGCATAGCACTCAGAAATGTTGGTATTAGATTCCTCTGACTCGGAGGATTCTTCAAAGTATGAAACAAGGCTTTTCGCCTGGGTTTTCTTGCCAATAGAGTTGATCTTAGGAGGAGGACAGTCAGGCTCAGGCTCAACACGGATTTTACTTGACTCCCTAGAAGGGCCAACATGTGAACTAGGGGCTTTTCTAACCGGACTAGGGTTAGGCAAATACTCCGAGCCACTGGGCTCAGTATCATCACTCTCAGAATCTAGGTTAGTTTCCAAAATAGCAGGAGTGGCAACATGAAGATGTTCAACAATCAACCTAATTAACCCAGTGTGAAGAATGGGGAATCTTTTAGGGTTTTTCTTATTGTCCTCCAAACTTTTCTTCAAGGAGCAAAAAAGATAATAGGCGATAGAGACCCTTACCTTGTGTCAGAAATGGTTGAGAAGAGCAAAGTGGTAGCCATAGACTTTAGTGAATCGCCCATCCACGGTAATGTACTCCATGATGACCCGAAGAACCTTTCTCCATATAGTTTTTATGGAGTCAACATCAAAGTAACTATTAGCAATTTTGACCAAGCTTTGCTTTCCCTTGTCTTTTTTGGGAAATCTGATAACAGCTTCATCAGAAAAATCCCTGTCCCTAAAAAACTTCTTCCCATCAGTGGGTAATCCTGTAACATCGGCAATAAGATTTTCGTTGAGCACCACATTCCTACCAAACAGGGTCAAATTACCATCATGCCAATTTTTGGCAAAGAGATCTGTAGCCTCCTGGTCAGAGCCATGAAGCTTCTCTAGGAAAGGAATTAACCCTCCACTTTTAACCTTGTTCCAAACCTTGGCATTTTTCATGTGAGTTTCATAGCTTTCCGACTCAGTTTGCTTTTTGTCTCCTCCCATATCGGCTAACATAGTGAGGTAGGTCCAAACATAAGCCTTTCTAAAATTGGCCCTGCCAAATCTTAGAACCCACAAAGCATGTAGAGTTATCTTGCAAATTACTCCACTGGGCTCGGTCCCATGCAATCTAATGATTGTGATGTGATAGATCCAACCTGTCCTCATTAAAGGGATAACACGTCGCCTTACCATATGATTTATCATAATTTAATAGGGCACAAACATTAAAATTTAGATCGCTATTATCTAGCTAGGTACACACTTCTTTACTCTTAACTCCTTCATTAGCAAAAAATTCCGCAACAACATTGGCTTCTCTATAGGCATGTGATATTTTAACTTTTTCAAACTTGGCCAATTTTAATTTGGCTTCATCAATCCATGAATTGATGGTCCACGAGGGTGGAGACTTGGCACGGAGGCAGTTAATTATGTTTTTGGAGTCTCCTTCAAGCCATAAATTTTTAATGTTAAGACTTTGGGCTAAATTTATGATATGGTAAGCGCCAGCCGCCTCGGCCAGGTGATTAGTTTGAGAGCCAAGAGGTGAGGCAATCACACCAATGAAGTTTCCATTAGAATCCCTTATAAATCCTCCATAGCCTGCCACCCTCGGATTGCCTTTAGCCGCACCATCAAAGTTAGCTTTGATCCACCTGTTAGGCGGAAGAGTCTAGAAAACTCCCTCTCTGTCCTTTTTGGCCTTCATAATAGAACTAGACAAATTAGGATTTATGTTTCATTCCCTAGCAACAAATAGATCATAGTTCGAATACTCCGCATTCATGGTCTTCATGTCCTTCTGGGCCATGACATTGACGTTTTCCTTCAGGGATCTGACAATTTTATCAAAGACATAATCCACAGAGGCTTCTTTTCCCCTAAAAATTATGTTGTTGCATTCTTTCCAAAGGCCCCAAGCAATATGAGGGAAGGATAAATCCCAAAAAGACCTAAGTAAAGGATTCCTTGTCGAGGCTTTTCACTGAGAAAAGAGATCTTCAATGGACAACGGGAAAACCCAAGGAAGGTTCTATAACCTGATAAAAATTTCCCAAAGAGAAGCAGCAAAAGAGCAATGAAGGAATAAATGACTCACAGATTTAGCATCCATCTTACAAAGACAACATCTATTAGGGATTTGAAATCCACATTTACACAAGTTGTCAATCGTAAGCAACTTATTTTGGAGCAAGATCCAAAAGAAGATATTAATTTTAGGTATCAGATGTTTGCACCAAGCTTTAGACCAAAAGGGAGGATGATCCAGAGAAGAAGTGATCTTAGTAAAAGCAGAAGACATAGAAAAATTACCAGAGGGATCATCAATCTAGACCGCGCGGTCCTCCAGCTGCTCAGAACTAAGTCTAACAGCCAGCAGCATAGTCTGGATGGGGACCAAAGCCTGGATGACTCTGCACAAGTCCACCCAATTACCATTCACTTTGTAATCTTTAACATAAGTTCCAAACCTAGCCTTGAAATTCTCAGCCCAATCTCTGAAGGAATTGATTTTTATCAAGGGTTCCTTAAAAAGCCATCTGTCTTCCCAGAATCAGGTACAATTACCATTTCTCACTTGCCAACCAATGCCTTCCTCCACAATATTTTTTCCAATAATTAAATTGTTCCAGCATATAGATCCTCTCGGAAGAAGGTGGGGGTCCTTCTTAATAATGAAAGAGCAGTTGTTTTCTAAATATTTGCTAGCTAGAATATCGATCCACTCCCTAGAGGAAGAGAAGATTCTCCAGATTTTCTTAGACAAGAGGATTTTATTAATAGTTTTGATTCTTCTTAACCCAAGTCCACCGTTCTTTTTAGGTCTACAAACCATATTCCAGTCAATTAAGGGAACTCTTTTATTTTCCTCAACACCCAACCAAAGAAATATTTTTTGAATTTTTTCAATTGTATCAGCAAATTTAGCTAGAATCTTAAAGAGGCTCAGGGCGTAGATAGGAAGATTCTGGAGAGAGGCTTTGAGGAGCTAAAGCTTACCAGCTTGACTAAGCAAAGCACCTTTCCAACCTGCAAGCTTCTTACTGAATCTATCCACCAATGATATCCAGAAAGAATCAGGAGGTTTCAAACTTAAAGGAAGACTCAAGTAGGTGGTAGGAAGGGAATCCACCTTACAATCCAGAATTCTGGCAATTTTGGTTTGTCAATGAACCGGAGTATTGAAAAAGAACAGCGAACTATTTTGATTGTTGATCAACTGTCCTGAAGTTCTCCCATACTTGTCAAACAGTTGTTTTATAGATTTTCCTTCAGACATAGAAGTTTGACCCATGAGCATAGTGTCATCTACGAATTGTTGATAAGAGCACACCAAGTTGCCCGAGGAAGGTCTGAGCCCAGAGATAAATTTAAAGTCTACCAGATTTTTCAGGTTCCTGCCTAAACTTTCAGCCATAATAGTGAATAAAATAGGAGATATAGGATCACCCTGCCTTAGACCTCTGGTGCTCTGAAAAAAGGAGGTCGGGGATCCATTGACCATAATCGATATGGATGTTGTGGACACAAGTTGTTCCACCATTTGAACAACCCTATTATTAAAGCCAAAGGCCTTCAGAATTTTAAATAAAAAAATCCAATCAACTCTATCATAGGCTTTTGAGATGTCAAGCTTTAAGAGGAAACCTTCAGTCTTTGACTCAACAAGGAAGTGAATGTTCTCATGAACCGTAACTATAGAATCAAGGATTTGTCTACCAGGAACGAATCCATTCTGTTGAGGAGATATCAAGGAAGGCAGAAAAATTAAGAATCTAGATGTTAAGACCTTAGAGATGATCTTGTATAAAGAATTACAGAGACTGATAGGCCTAAAAGCCTCAAAGTTATTAGCTCCAGATTTCTTGGGGATGAGAACCAAGAAAGTAGCATTTAATTATTTTAAAAGACATCTGGCTCCAAAAAATTTCTTAACAACATTAACCACATCTTCTTCAACAATCTCCCAGAGCCATTGGAAGAAAAATAAAGGGAAACCATCAGGACCCAGGGCTTTATTCCCATCAAAAGAAAAGATAGCCCGCTTGAATTCCTCATTGGTGGGGATTGCTATCATAAAAGAGTTGTTTTCCTGGTTGATAATTCTTGGTATAGCTTCCACTAACTGATCTTGCTCATTCTGGTTTATTTTAATACTTGCCGAGAGAAGAAGTTTAAAGAAGGAGCCCGCCTGCATCCTAATATCCTCTTCCTCCTCAAATCCAGTTCCATTCACATCTATTTGAGATATTCTATTTACAGCTCTGTTTTTAGAAGCCGAAAGGTGGAAGTACCTAGTGTTTCTATCTCTAGCAGACAGCCAGAGGGCTCTTGATCTTTGTTTCCAGAACTCCTCCTCCTTCCTAATTATGTCATGCATCTTCATAAGGAGCTCATTCTCTTTTTCCTTAGTATCATTCAAGTAACCCTCCTTCTGTATTTTGAATCGAATTGCACCCAGATCCATCTGAAGTTCGGACTTGATCTTAAAGATGTTCCCAAAACATTCCTTTTTCCATTTTTTAAGATTACATTTCACTTCCCTTAATTTTTTAGCAATTCTAAACATTGCAGTTCCTTGAATACTTATATTCCACATGAAGCTAATGAATTCTAGTTCTTTATGAATTAAATTTGGCGATACCTTAGTCAATAGATATAAGTAATAAATTATTCATTCTTACAATTCCATACATCCTCTCATGCTTTGACATATTTCTTTATAGGTAATGTTGTCTCATCTATATTACTTTGTTATACTAATGATTGTGACTGAGTGTGTAGGATATTTTTAATGTGTCCTTCTTGCCTCTCATAGAATAATATTTTATACAATGGTGTGTTTATGATTTTCTTATCAGGCGAGTTACTAAAAAATTGATTAAAATAGTTTTGGTGAACAGGTTCGTTTGCAAAGACCCAATGGCAGTTTCAGTAGACGACTTCTTCTTCCCTAGACTGGGGCACCCAGGGAACACCGACAATGCAGTTGGCTCCAATGTAATGGCGGCAAACGTTAATCATATACCAGGCCTCAATACATTGGGAATACCACTGGCCCACATTGATTTTGCAATGGGTGGAATAAATCCTCCTCACACACACCCAAGAGCCACCGAAGTCCTTGTTCTACTAGAAGGCGAGCTTCTTGTTGGTTTTATTGACATGAACAAGTTTTTCAGCAAAACTTTGGAGAAGGGGGATGTGTCTCTGTTGCCAAAGGAACTGGTGCATTTCCAGCAGAATGTGGGGCACGAAAATGCAATGGCCATACCTGCATTGAGCAGCCAGTTACTTGGAGTTCAGACAATCGATAATTCTTTGTTTGCCGCGGATCCCCCTCTCCCCGATTTGGTATTGAGGAAGGCCTTCCGCATCACCCAGGAACTTGTGCATTTCATTTAGGCCAAATTCACCTAAGTTTCTGAAGTGGAATTTGATGTGGTCTATTAAATAATACAAAGAGAAGGAGAGACCACCTGAGAAACCATCTCTTTCAAATATTTTTTCATATCGTTGAATAAAACTACTAATTATCATACTATTCATAGCATCTGTTTTCAACATTAGTATATCATGAACACATTCCAAAGATTAAAAATTGATGTTATTATGATATAGATTTCCATAAGCATTAAAAATTAATTTTGTTGCAAGTATATTTAAAGGTAAGTTGTAAATACATTTTAAATATAATTGAGAAGTATCTAAAAGTATTCATGAGCATTTCATGTAATAACATCCTTATATTAGTAATTCATTCATTTGTATCACATATTCAACATGTTAACAATAATTTTTTACATACAAATTGTGAACAACAAACAAGGTGCTTGACTTGGACAAAAGAACTAATACTTTAATTCTTACATGCTAATTTGCTAAGGGTGTTCTTTAACACAACCCTAACCTCAATTTCACTTTGACATAAAAAAATGGATAATTTGAAAGAAGGTAATAGTTAGAGATAGGCTTATAGAATTAGAACCAAAATCGTAGAATGGAAGGTATATTATGCACTATGTGTATTCATTGGAACTGTATTTTCAAAGGTATCTGATATTTTACGCATTTTGTGCATTCATTTTAAATATGATATGGATTCTTGATTACCATTTCTTTTATGCTTATATATACATACATATATATGTATATAAGAGAATTTAGAGTGATATGCATATGTGTCAATACGTATTAGTTAATTTTTTTTTTCTATCTATACGAACTTATGACAGAAGAAAAATTAAAATGAGAATACATTGACTTTCATGTACTACTTGCTATTTTTCTATAGAAATGAAAGATATAAATGCAAATGAATATAAAAAATGATATTTTTATATTTACATAATAAATAGATTTTACTTCTCTTTTGATCACCATAGATTGATGGTGAATAAGATATACAAATTTAATAACCCTACTCAAGGGCATAATATGCCAAGACTATGGAAAATAATTTACTAAGTTCTATAATTAGTATATTGGTTATGCATTGTGTTTTCTTGGTGGTCATTATTATATGGATCCAGCAAGAGTTATTAGTTTTGTTGATAAATGACCCATATTTCAATGTGACTTATAGTTAAAAGGATTTGGGAAAAGTGATGCTATGGTTTTATGCACCATCAATTTGTAACACATTTCAGAGTTGTATTTTATTCAAAAGTTAACATGGGCTTGATGGTATCTAGGGTTGGTATGACTAACTAGATGTGATAGTGATTATATATTTATACACTTGGTTATCGAATTTGGTTTTAATATAGATGTCATTGGCCACCATCATTGAAGGGTCACACCATTTCTTGTAGGAAGTTGAGCAGGGGCAAACAGTGCTTGGGGTTGGAGGTAAAGTGCTCAAGTGATTCTCTCCCTCTAAACAACTTGATACATTTTATTTATCTTTCACACTCAGATGATATGACTTAATCTTGGCGAATCCAAAATGGACTCTTGTAAATTTATATGTATTTATAGAATTCTAGGATAATAATTGTTAATATGAGTTGTAATGGGCAATAGTTAGAGATAGGCTTATAGAACGAGGACCAAAATCATATATAAGAGAATTTAGAGTGATATGTGTATGTGCTAATACATATTAGTTAATTGTTTTCTATATATATGAACTTATGATAGATAAAAAATGAACATAAGAATACATTGAGTTTCATGTAGTACATGTTAATTGTTTTATAGAAATGCAAATGAACATAAAAATTGATATCTTTATATTTAGATAATAAATAGATTTTACTTCTTCTCTTTTGAGCATCATAGAAGGATGGTGAATAAAATATACAAATTTAAGAACCCAACTCAAGGGCATAATATGCTAGGACTATGCCAAATAATTTACTACGTTTTATAATTAGTATAAATTGGTTATGCATTGTGTTTTCTTGGTGGTCATTATTATATGGATCAAGCAAGAGATATTAGTTTTGTTGATAAATGACCCATATTTTAATATGACTTATAGTTAAAAGGCTTTGGGCAAAGTGATACTATGGCTTTATGCATCATCAATTTGTAACACATTTCAAAGTTGTATTTTATTCAAAGGTTAACATGAGCGTGAGGGTACTTCTAGGGTTGGTATGACTAATTGGATTTGACAGTGATTATATACTTATACACTTGGTTATCAAATTTGGTTTTAATATAGATGTCATCATTGGTCACCATTATTGAAGGTTCACGTCATTTCTTGTAGGAAGTTTAGTAGGGGCACACCTTGTTTGTGGTTGGAGGTAAAGTGCTCAAATGATTCTCTCCCTCTAAACAACTTGATTCATTCTATATAGCTTGCACTCAGATGATATGACTTAATCTTGGTGAATCCAAATGTACACTTGTAAATTTATATGTATTTATAAAATTCTAGGATAATAGTTGTTAATATGAGTTGTAATGGTTATTTTGAATAAAAAATGAATAATTTAAAAGAAGGCAATAATTAGAGATAGGCTTATAGATGAGGACCAAAATCATAGAATGGCAGGTATATTATGTACTTTGTGCATTCATTGGAACCGTATTTTTAAAGGCATTTTATATTTTACGAATTTTATGCATTCATTTTAAATATGATATGGATTCTTGATTACCATTTCTTTTATGCTTATATATACATACATATATATGTATATAAGAGAATTTAGAGTGATATGTGTATGTGCCAATACATATTAGTTAATTTTTTTCTATCTATATGAACTTATGATAGAAGAAAAATGAGCATGAGAATACATTGAGTTTCATGTACTACTTGTTATTTTTTATATGGAAACAAAAGATATAAATTTAAATGAACATTAAAATTGATATGTTATATTTAGACAATAAATAGATTTTACTTCTTCTCTTTTGAACACCATAGATTGATGGTGAATAAAATATACAAATTTATTAACCCAACTCAAAGGCATAATATGCCAAGACTATGGAAAATAATTTACTAAGTTCTATAATTAGTATATGGGTTATGCATTGTATTTTCTTGGTGGTCATTATTATATGGATCAAGCAAGAGATATTAGTTTTGTTGATAAATGACCTATAGTTTAATGTGACTTATAGTTAAAAGGATTTGGGCAAAGTGATGCTATGGTTTTATGCATCATCAATTTATAACACATTTCAGAGTTGTATTTTATTCAAAAGTTAACATGAGCTTGAGGTTATATAGGGTTGTAATGACTAATATGATGTGACAGTGATTATATATTTATACACTTGGTTATCAAATTCGGTTTTAATATAGATGTCATCATTGAAGGGTCACACCATTTCTTAGAGGAAGTTGAGTAGGGGCACACCTTCTTTGTGGTTGGAGGTAAAGTACTCAAATGATTATCTCCCTCTACACAACTTGATACGTTCTATGTAGCTTGCACTCAGATGATATGACTTAATCTTGGTGAATCCAAATGTACTCTTATAAATTTATATGTATATTTATAAAATTCTAGGATAGTAGTTGTTAATATGAGCTGTAATGGTTATTTTTATTTGAATTTGTATTGTTGAACATGCAATGTATTTCATTTAATTTGCAAATTGATGGAATTTTATGTTTACTATTTGATTTGAAACTAAATATTTATTAAAATATTTAAATTTATCTCCTCATAATTAATTTTTAATTTAAATTTTTTAAATATTGAGGTGGTCTCTTACAAATAATAAGAAAAATCTACATATAAATAAAAAATTTAAACAAACAATGAGTAAATATTTCTAGTTGATACAGCCCCGTGAGGTCACTAAGATGCTCTTAGATGAGACCCCCCAAGTGATATTTTTTTTTTTCAAGATTGGTGCTCTAAAATAAATCAATATAGCAGACAACTTCAACCACCATAATCCACACTTTTCTAAGTCTTCAAGTCCTTTACCATTCTTAGGAATGGGATATTATTTACACTCACCCTATTATGTCACCTTTCTAATGTACACGCCCAATATCTTTTTAATTTCCTATCACTACCTTTTAGGCATCCATGCTCTCTAATTTGAAACTTCTTGAGTCTACAAACTATCTTTAGAAATTTTTGTATAGTAGAAAAAATGATTTTAAGAAAAAAATGAAATATATCCATCTCTTCATGCAACTTGGTTTCATGCACATTTGTTGATAATTATCTAAAATTTTGCAAGGACCAATATTCTTTAGTTTCAAATTTTCATATATGTAAGTGTTTATTTTATCTTAAATATTTATTTACATGTTATTTTTACCTAGCATTTCTCTCTTCTAGTTCCTTCTTAACCCTTGAATGAACATATTTTATGTGTTACACAAACTATTTATCCAATTTAATATGTTCTTGTATCATTCTATCCTCATTATATTTGGGAGATATTTAAAAAAAATATATACATCATATTCAATAGCATCTTCATTCTTGACCAATTAACTATATTTTTGTATGTAAAATAAGCCTATACTAACAAAAAGTTCCACTATATGAGTTTATCTCTCACTAACAACCTTGTTAGATTGTACTGATTCTATTTTATAATCTTGGTTTTGACAACATATTTATGAATGGTATATAGAGCTATACTTAAGTTGTGCACCCAATTTCTTTCATAGGCTGCCAAAATTGATAAAGAAACTATGTATCCCTCTATGAGTCTATACTCTATAATATCCCATTCAATTTTACTATATCCTTGAAGAATGGGTTAGTACTATTGGATGTAACATTTTCTAATGAAACAAATTGCACAATAGAATAATAGAATAAGACATATACTACAAATACTTGATAATAATATGCCACTTCAAGGGGGAAACCTCCTACTCCACTTTGATGAGGATACACAGATGGTATTCAATAATAATGCAATACTAAATATGGTGATGATAAATAAGCACTATATCCTATATATACCTATTCATTCCTTGGATACCATCCAAGGCGACATAGATACTTAGCCCTTAGGATTACATACCTATAAATTATTAGAATAATTGTTATGCATCTTATTTAAGAGTTAATTTATCCTTAATATAACTACTAGCGACTCGATACACACTATAGGATTAGAGGCATACAATTCCTACCTCTTTAGAAAAGCATTATTCTTAAGATTTATCAATTATGCATGCTTCTAGACAATATCTTCATATTCCTATGTGGTAACTTTGAATAATAAATACTTCCATTTTGTGAGGTACTTTATGATTATTTTGTTGAACACACTGGATATTGAGAGGAGAGGGGGTGAATTAGTATTTTGTAAAAACTTGGACCCCTTCAGAGCTTGAACTAATCAGAACAATACTCCTTAACCAAATATAAACCCTTAAATACATTGTAATATGCCAGAAATTCATTGAAATAAATTTTCTAAGTTCTCACTGTGTGAGTAAAATAAACCATGTAATAAGCCATTGCAATAAAAAAATTTCCTTTCTTTATTGAGAATATATGAACAAAGATGCTATACAGTATGCAATAAGGATTTTTGTTCCATTACAATATTTTGCAAAGTACAATATTCCAAGAAAGTACAAAACTACATACACAACTCCTTCGAGCAGTGATAACTTTAGGAAACCCCCCTCAAAAAGATATAAAATCCTATTGAATCTTTCATTTTTTAAGGAAAAACTATTAATTTCTATTGGCGAATCTTTCATTTTTATCGAAAAAATATTAATTTTATTGGTTATTTTTTTACATCACTAAAATTTTGTAGAAAATTTTGGCCGATCTTCAAAAACAATAGGAAAATACATTAATTACGATGGCAAATCTATCCGATCTAAAAGTAATTCTCATAGAAAAGTTGGACCCTGAAGGTGGAAATTATCGATGGGTTGAATGGGTAGACTATAATATTTACTTTCCACCATTTTTAAAAAATATAATATAGTGGCTCTCATTATATTTTGCAAGGTAAAATGTACCCATGATTTGTAATTCTCATGGGGCTCAAAATTTCTTTTAGATCATTGATCTAATGACCCTTGTACTTTGTAAGGTAAAATTTACCCATAATCTATAATGCTCATGAGACCTAAAATTGTGGGGCCGATGAGCATTACAAGTCATGGGTACATTTTACCTTGTGGAATACAATAAGGGCCATTAGATTATATTATAAATCAATGGTGGAAACTGAAGATTAGAAATATGGTCCTAAAGCAACTAATAATTATGATTTACTATTGGCGAATTTATATAGATTTCTACTATAATTTATAGAATTGAGGCGACTCTAATCTAATCATGTATTAAATATTGTGGTGAAATTTTGAGTTAATTTTTTAATAAAATAAATTATTTGGTGATTTACATAAGAATATAATAAAATTTTGTAAAAATGTGGCAATTCAAGTCACACTATAGCTCAAACTATTAGCCAATTGGTGAATATTAGCCACTACAAATATCATTGGAAGGCATATTACATATGCAAAGAAAAGTAATTAAAATTTTGTCATACCTACAAATGAGGAGGAAAGAAAAATGGTTATAATATTTCAATTAGCTTTGAAAATAAAGAACAAGAAAAAGGATCGACATGTGTAAAAAGGAGGTTGTTGATCTTGGTGATGAAAATAGGACAGTTGTTTTTCAGTTGGGGATTCAAAAAAATTGACTTGAGGGAGATTGGCATAAATAGGAGAGGAGGAATAAGGTTGGCTTAAGGAGAAGTGGGTGGATGTTTTTATTTAGCGTAGGAAAGAAGAGTGAAATACCTTTTATATCATTCACCTATCGAGTAGATCAAGAGTGAAATACAATAAATTGTCATATGTACACACTACCAAGCAATGACAATTTTCTTTTTAGGTCCGTAATAGATTCACATCCATAACTGGGTGTAGGATCCTTGTTGTTTTTTCTAAAATCTTCATCAAAGCATAACTATTTCAACATACATTCTAAAAAAAATAAGAGATCTCTTAGCCTCACCCAAGTCTCTTTGGTCTCCATGACCACCCACCAATCAATCCATGCCACATTCAAATGCAATCTTGTGAAATCATGAAACTCTAAGAAAAATTATTAAGACTCAAAACCAAAGAGATTAAATAAGACCATTTTCAAAGTTCCAACTAGAGAATCAAGAAAATATCATGACATCATGTGATCTAGCATCCCCTCCTAGGAGATCACATGAAGATAACCATCTGTTAAATAAAATGATTAATCAACATCATTGTCAAAGCTTCCATTGAATTGTGTAACCAGGCTTTCTAGGCATCATGATAACCATCTCCTAATTGAAGATGCTCCATGGACCCAATACAATCAAAGAAATCAACACCATGAGCTACAAAAAGGTAAATTCAAACCATGATCTCGAAACCAAGAAGATATGAGTGATCCCACAATACTAGTTTACAATTTTTGGCCAAACTAGACATTGAACTGATTTTTTCGAACTAAATCTTCACTTTTGAACACCTATAGCGGCTAAACCGTGAGGAATTTGAAGATGATGCAAACTAGTGATTTGTGACATTTTGTTTGTAGATTCTAAATATATATTTTGTAAAAAAATTGGAATCAGATCGCACTTCTTTTTCCATCTCCTTCAAAAACTAGTTTTTTCAGTAAACACCATTTTTTAGGAGTGATGCTCACTGTATAACACACAATTTTTTTTCCATGAAGGATAAAATTATAATTTTTTCAAATTTATATTTTGAACTACGATACCTAGTGCTTGCAATTGGTTTCATAGTGATTTATTGAATATATTTTCCTTAACCAAGTTTCGAAGTCAAACCAATTACAATTCAAACATAGGCGGACCGTATAACACATAATTTTTTTTGTATCTATCAAAATTATTATTTTTTGTTGGATCAAGGACTTCAATATCTGGTGCACTCATATTTTTCACATGTGCAGAACAAAGAGTTTGATCTTCGATGAAAAACCTACATTCACAAGAAATAAGAAATATATAATAATAAAATTAAATTTATTTAGTGGGTGGTAGCGAGGGTGTCCCTCCAGGAAGGCGGAGGAAGGTGGCATGTATGCCATGATGGCATTGGTCAAGCGGAATTCATGCATGAAGATTGGTTGTTAGGGTGGCAAGCATTGGTGTTGCCTTAAAGGTGGAAGTACGGGCTTTGTTAGTTTTTTAGCTGGCTGCAACTTTCTCTTATGATGGTTTCTAATGGTTTTCGTTCTTGTTTTATGGAATGACATCTCAGTTCAAATGAATTGGTACGATTTGGAAGGGTGGCGGTGTTATCAGAACTTGGGTTTTTAATGGTTCGCTTGGCCCTCTTCCACATTATTATTGTTTTATGATGTGAGAAGTCAGTGGTTTCTTGCCTTCCCTTCTATCAAGTGTCTCTGATAGAAGGTTGAGGATGGCGAAGTGCACAAAATTTGTATTGGAGGTTTCAGTTGTGGGCCTTTCTCATTTTGGAGTAGACACGCCAATATCCCTACATTCGTCAGAGAGACAGACTTCTTTCAGGGAAGTCATTGACTAGTGGTTGAAAAGGATCTTGGTGAAGTATGATCCGCTGGTGCTTGCGGCGATGAATATGCTATTGGGATAGGGACATTTAGAGGCTAAGGAGTATGGAAGAGATAATCTCCAAATTTCATCCCTCTTCCTGGCCTCTCTGCTTGATAATTTGGAGCTGAAGGCTGAGGTTAAGGAGCTGTTGTTGAAGCTATTCAAAGAGGACCTGGTCAAAGGCGTAGATGAGGTGCTACGTGTGGTTTTCGAAGGAAGAGGTTGCCCTTGTCCTTATAATGTGGAGCAAGGCCAATCAGAGGACACGGTGAAAATCTACCCATTCCTTTCGAACTTACAGGGTCCATGATTGATGTGGCACAGGGCTATTGTGGTAGTGGCCATTATCTTTCTGAAGAAGGTTTTTGGGCTGATGGTGGTGGATAAAGAAGACTGGAAGGAGGAGTTCAGAGATTTTGTAGTTTTAAATAAATTTATGTAAGCTGGGGGTTAGTTCTTTCAGAATAGGGGTAGTTTTTGGTTGGTCTGGTCATGGTTGCTCTAGCATATTTTCACCATTTTAGTGGCTAGAATTATTAATTTTGCAATGGTTTCAGTTGTCATTTTTTAGATGTTTACAATGTCTGACAAACTCTTCGTTCGACTTATTTTGGTGGCCCTGGAGGGTTGGTTTTCTTGGGTTTTCTGTTAACTCTCTCTCTTGAGTAGCAGGCGCTTATTAATTTGAAGTCTTATTATTATAAATAAATAAGCTCTTATGCATCGAAAAAAATAAAATGAAATTTATTTAAAATTATACTTTTTGGGAAGCTTATAATAAGGACTGCATACTTACAAAAAATAAATTTTAAATGAATTCATTTGATCGCCCAAAAGGTAAATCAAAAGTGGTTTTTTATCAACATTTTGATAGGTGTAAAAGAGACTCCGTTATAGGTATGGTTTAAAACTAGCAGGGTTCTATCCAAGGGGGTTTGATCTAAGGAGGTTTGATCAAACCCTCTTCAATTGGAATCCTTAAAATGATGCTTTTTAAGGCTTAAATCATTATATTTTCTAAAAATATTTGATTTCAACAAAAATCGGAATTTCCCAAAAAGTGTAAACCAACATTGTGGGATCACCCATACAATAGCCACACATCCTTTGTCAATAGAACCAAATATGTGATTAAAATCTCACTGCAATCTGAAAAAAAAATTCCAAGAATTCCTTATGACACCAACAACCATTGCAAAATACCATCCATCTTCTAATCGAAGATTATCCATGGCTCACTACACATTGCAACATCAATAAATTAGAACCAAAATCTTGAAACAAAGAAGATAAAAAACATTATAAAACTACATAAATCTCCCATTGAAATTGATACCAAGTTATTAAAGGAATCATGACCAACATCATTTCCAACACTCTACTAAAAGTGAATAGAGCTTCTCATACACCATAAAATACTAATATAGAGTCAAATTAACAACTATATTAGGTACTCCCAATAACCATCTATCACTGCAATAAACATACCAATGTAATAATGGTGACCAAGACATCAAACTTTTTTACAAGATTTTCTCATATGCAACTTATCAAAGGAGAAATACATAATCAGTGCTCCAATCTCAAGTAAGTAAAAATAGATACAACCCCACATTAGTAACATGCAAAATATACATAATCAAGTATAACATGTAGATTTACAAGAATCAAACACTAGGATCAATGTTAGACATGATTTTCGAAAAAAACCAACATAAGAGTAAACATAAATCAATAGGAACCCTCCCAAAAGCCATGCAAACCTGCAATTATCTTCATCTAGAACACCCTAAATATAGTCTTATCACATTTCTATATATAAAATATTTTATTTAACATATATAACTTGCAAAAAAATCTCTATAAATTTGAAATCCACTTAAACATCCAAAAATTCACATCAAACATGTCATTCAAATAATAGAATGATCATAGATCTACAAACCCACAACTAAGAACAAGAGAAAACTGCAACCCAACAGGAAAATCAAGTTGTGCAAGAGATTATAACTTATGAAACATATCATCTCCATAAATCACAAAGAGGTTGGTGGGTTATCTTCCATTGATTTCATGTAACCAAGGACTAAAACCATGAAGCCAACATAAGAAATCCGTTCTGTAGTCCAAATAGTGAGTGTTTCTCTATGTGACTAGGATGTCTAAAGAACCGATCCAACATGAACACCTTCTCATTGCACATGAACTCAAGGTAAAGGAAAAAACACCAAATAAGAGGATACACATATTGTCAAACAAGAGCTCCAAGTTACCAAAACATAACCAAATCCATAAAGCTTCATAATCATTAGCTTCCAATGCCCAAAATAGATCACACTGACAATATCCATGGATTCCAATATATCAAATATGCAAAAGAAAAATTAACTCATAGAACATTCGTTGTAGCCGCACAAACCTCCAACAACCTTGAATTCATTCTAATAAATTCCCACAAGCTTTTTAGGCTAAGAAACAAAAATTAAAGAAATACCTAGAACCTAGTTAACCTTTAATTATGTGACCAAATGATGAGAAATATATAGGTTCTAATACCAAATGTTGGAAATTTCAATCTCTATCCAAATATGAATTCAATGGATTAGATACAATGCTTGAACTACTACAACATGGAAATATGAAAATTATATGTAAATATAAAATTAAGCTGCCTTAATATGGAATTACCATGATTAGAACTATCTTCTCTATGATGCTAAAAAGTCAGCCAACATAACATTCTTAATAACACCACCTTATGTGAACTTATAAAAATAATAGATAAAGGATAACATCACAATAAGATAGAAGAAATGAGGCACAAATCAACAACATAAGAGCATCACATAACACATGATTTACATGGAGAAACCCTTGTCGAAAAAACTCCACCAAGAAGAGAGGCCAATTATGCATTATCTTCAAATAAAAGAGATTACAATACGTTCATTTCTATTCTCCTCTTTGCCTCCAACATGGTAGCACCTATGAAAAACTTACTTATGTCTCAACCTGTCCTTGTTACTACAAAGTAACACTATACATTCAATTGTTCCTCATGATTTCTACACCCAAGGGGCTAATTTTATAGACTTGTGAAGACATCTTAAGACCCAAATATGACGCCCAAAGATGACCCTTCATCCCAAACATCCCCAACCCTTGGATGACTTGATAATATGAAAAGAAACTAACTTTGGTTCTAGTAATTCCCTCCAACTTGGCACCCAAACTTGGAAATTCAACATTAATTAAATGCAATAAATGATAAAATACTAGGAGACACCTGTTGCCTCTTTCCAAAAACCGACTTCGAGAATACTAACAGTCACTCATTATCCTTTTCCTTTTTTTTTTATCATCCCATTCTAGGTGTCTAGATGTGGGGAGAAGAATATTAAATATATATTTCCATAGTCATCTTTACTGTTGCTAGTGGAACCTATCACCCCTTATGAATGTAATACAAACAATGGTGAGAATAAATATTACAAAATATTTTCTCAATACACCCTAAGTGCCTAGGGACACTTTTGAAGGATGTTGGAACCACGCAATATGGCATAATATTTACAAGGTAGATGACATATTAATCCTAATAGTAAAAAACCTTAGAGTTCGAAACCTCCTCCTTTGCTTTCTCCAAATGCAAGAAAATGGATCACTAGGTGAAACAATTCCCTATATTAAACAACATAAAGATAATTAAAATATGGTCACAAAAAGAACTTGTTGAGTATAGTAGTAAGGGGGATAATATGGAAGCTAAGGTAGTGAATGCACTCAATAAAAATAATTTAAGTTTTGAATTTAAAATACTTCAGATCTCGGAAGGGGAGATTCAAGAGGAAGAAACCCATAAATTTGAAACTAATATGAAGACTAGGCTCTAGAAGCAAGTGAAAAGGTGGATGATGGAAGGAATGAAGTTAATGTTTTAATAGAAGGGAAATATAGAACACAACATACAATTAAGGATGATCCTATGGACTTCAGACAAAATGGTAGTTTTGGATCTAGGAACTGATTTATCTCAACATAGAGAGGTCATAGATTCAAGTCAGAGCCCCTTGGAGGAAATAGAGGTTGTAGAGAATTCCTAAATTTTGGAGGGGGAATTTCTAAAGGTATAGGGTGGTAAGAATGATTTAGATATAATGAGATACTTAAGGAGAGTGGTAACTTGTGAAGGGAGACCCTCGTAATCCTGACCCAATAGGGGCAAGAGTTTGAAATTCATCTATAGGAGTTGGCTTAAATCCTAGGGACCATGGGTAAGTTTAGAAGAACAAGATGTTATCCACATCTATTGCTATGTGGCGAGTAATCATGCTATATTGTACACTTTTTAGTATTGTACAATCTTCATGTATCCTCACCGGGGTCTGGGGCCGGGCCGGGCCTCGAGCGGGGGCGACAACCCCCGAGAAAAAAATTTCACCCTCTTTTTCCCTTCGTCACCAAAAAGGAAAAAAAGCGACATTGTAAACTCTAATTTCTGGAAGCTTCTAAAATATTTCTATAAGAAATTGGGATGGGGAGTTGTAGGAGGGCGATTATTCACAATATTGTAATATGTTTTGCACTAGATAATAAAATCATTGGATGGCCGTGGTTTGTGGATGTAGCCCAGATTGGGCAAGCCACACGTTAAATTCTCTATGTTGTCTTGTTTCTGATATAATTTTTTGTGTTTTATTTCTCTATTTTATTGATCAAATCTATTTTTCACTTGTTAGATATCTGGCTTCTATCCCTAACAAGTGGTATAAGAGCGGGTTGTGTTTGATTATCGTCTGTAGGAAACTCTCACAATTGAGTGGGAGTCTCACGGTTAAGTGGGAGCAATGGTAGATGAGGGTAAGTTGAAGGTTGAGAATTTCAATGGGCAGAACTATTAGTTATGGAAGATGTATATGGAGGACCACCTCTATTAGAAGGATTTATGGTAGCCATTGGAAGGAAAAATCAAGAAACCCTCAACAATGTCTAATGAAGACTGGGATATTTTGGATAGAAAGGCACTTGGTAGTATTCGTTTATGCCTAGAACAATCAGTGGCATTCAATATTACAAAAGCAAAGACAACTCAAGAGTTGATGGAAACCCTAGAAAAGTTATATGAAAAGCCTTCCGCTTCAAATAAGGCATTTCTTATGAAGCATTTATTTAATATGAAAATGGTAGAAGTTGGGTCAGTTACTGATCATTTAAATGAGTTTAATATAGGGTGAACCCACAAAAGTGGTTTACAATTCGAGTGAGGAAGGAAAACTTCCAAAAATGTCACCCATGCAAAAAAAAATTGTTTTGAGGGGTTCGAGCGAACTCAATGTTCAAATGAATAATAAACGGGTTCGGTTGAACCATGGTTCGAGCGAACCACTTTGCATGTGGTAACCTATGTTTCCCATTATGGAAAGGGGGTTCGATTGAACCCAAGTTCGATTGAACAAGGGTTTGTGCAAACTCATTATGTTTGCTCGAACCCCCTTTTTCCCACTTCCCCACCCTCTGACATAAAAAGACTCCAGATTTTCGCCCTTCGAGGCTCAGGTTGAGGATGAAAATGGAAGAGACTTCACAGACCCAACTGGACGATGGTAGTCCTCAGAATGAGCTATCCAATGAATATAATTTTAATATGTTTTGGTTTTATTTATGTGGTTTTTTAGTTTTATTAAACATAGGTTTTTCACCAAAAATCAAGCTCTTTGTTTTGCACATGTGGAAAAATAGCAAATTATCAAAATAAATTTTTAAAAAATATATTCGTGTTGGGTATTTATGTCCTTGATCCATTACAATTTTTTTTTTTTGAATTTTGATGCATACGAAAAATGTTATGCTGTATACAGTCCGGCTATGTCTGAATTGTAATTGGTTTGACTTCAAAACTTGATTAAGGAAAAAATATTCAGTAAAAAACTATGAGACAAAATCAAAGTGCTAGATATTGTAGTCACAAATCTAAATTCTAACCAGACATGTATTTGGAAACACCCGCCACTTGAATATTATCAAATTTGAAAATAGATCAAGGCATACGATATCTACCTATATTACTACATAAAGAGGATGTGGAAGGAAAGATACAAAGTAAAGAATGCATTTGATATTAAGCTGGGTGACATAGGAGCATCATCTTCAAAATTTTGTTTT
This sequence comes from Sequoiadendron giganteum, assembly GCA_007115665.2. Lineage (NCBI taxonomy): Eukaryota > Viridiplantae > Streptophyta > Pinopsida > Cupressales > Cupressaceae > Sequoiadendron > Sequoiadendron giganteum. The sequence goes on from CM021102.1 coordinate 381,420,978, forward strand.
GTTTTATTCTTGTTTTGGAATTTTGTGGTGCATATTTTTGGCTGGATGCGATTAAGGAGGATAAATCAATGTTACTTTCCAATTTTAGATTGAAGACCAAGATAAATATAGTGCACATGGAGGGAAGGCAATGCTACTTATCTTTATCTTCTCTCACCCTTTCTCTACCTACCTCTCTCTCCATCACTCCACCCCCTCTCTCTCTCAACTCTATCTCCCTCCCTTCCTCTTTAACTCTCTACTCTTTATCTCTCCTCTCCCTCCCTTACTCCTTTACTCTCTAATCTCTATCTCTCCTCTACCTCACTCCCTCTCCCTATCTCTCTCTCTATTCTTGTCTCCCTATCTTTGTATTTTTCTTTGTCTCTATCTCTATCACTATCACTATCTCTGTCCCTTCTTCTCTTCCCCCTCCTTTTCTCACTTTCTCTTTCCCTCTCTACTTCTCTCTATCTCACCTATCCCTCTTTACCTCTCCCTCCCTCCCATATCTCTCTCTCTCTCTCTCCCACCCTCCCTTATCTCTCTCTACTTCTATCTAGGGTGAAGCCACAATAGTGGTTTAAAATTTGATGGAGGAAGGAAAACTGAGAAAAAATGACCCCATGACAAAAAAATTGGTTTTAGGGTTTCGAATGAACCTACAAGTTCGACCGAACCAAAAAGGGGTTCGACCGAACTAAGGTTCAAGCGAACCCATTAATTACTGGGCCCACATTTCCTGCCCAAAAAACAAAATAAAAATGAATATTGAAGGGGTTTCAAATGAACCCTGGTTCGCTCCAACCCCTGGGGGTTCGCTAGAACCCCCTTGGTTCTAGCGAACCCTCCTTTTGCCACCTCCCTACTCTCTGGCACAAAAAAAAAAGAATTTTTCTCCTTCGAAGCTTGGGTTGAGGATGAAAATGGAGGAGACTTCATGATCCCAACTAGAATCAGGTATTCCTCAAAATGAGCTATCCAACGAATATAATTTTAATATGTTTTGATTTTATTATGTATTTGTTTTTTTAGTTTTATTAAACATAGGTTTTTCATCGAAAATGAAGATCTCTATTCTGCACATGTGGAAAAATAGTCGATTATCAAAATAAAATTTAAAAAATATGAGTGAACCAAATATTGAAGTCCTTGATCCAACAAAAATAAATAAAATTGAATTTCGATAAATACAAAAAAAGTTATGCGTTATACGGTCGCGCTATGTCTGAATTGTAATTTGTTTGACTTCAAAACTTGATTAAAGAAAAAATATTCAATAAAAACTATCTAACCATGTGGAAGCACTAGATATCAGAGTTAAAAATCTAAATTTGAAATAATTCAAATTTTATCCTTAATGGAATAAAAGTTACATGGTGTGTGTCACTTTTTAAGAATGTTGTTTTATGGAAAAAACCAGTTTTCATGGGAGATGGAAAAATAAATGCAATTTGATTCCAAAAAAATTGAAAAAAATATTTTTAGAATCTATAGACAAAATATGATGAGACTCTAGTTTGCATCATCTTCAAATTCCTCACAGTTTAGCTGCTATATGTGCCCGAATGTGAAGATTTAGTTAAAAAAAATTATTTCAGTGTCCAGTTTGGCCAAAAATTATAAACCACTATTGTGGGATCACCCTCTTTCTAACCTATCCCTCTTTACCCCTCTCTCTCTCACATATCCCTCTCTCTATCTCTCTATCTCACATTTCTCTCACCTCTCTCTCCCTCCCTCTCTCCTTCCCTCACTACTCTCTATCTCACCTCTCCCTCTCTCTACCTACATCTCTCTCTCTCTCTATGTTGATAGCTCTCTCTCACCTCTCTCTCTCCATTCCTACCTCTCCCTCCATCTCTCCTTTGCTACCACTCTCTCTACCCTCTCTACCTCTATCTCCCCACCTCTCTCTTTGTTTCTCTCTATCTCACCTCTCTCATCTCTCTCTCCCTCCCTACCTCTCCCTCCCTCTCTCTTTCCCTTTCTACTTCCCACTATCTCCCCCTCCCTCTCTCTATCCCCCCTCTCTCTCTACCCCCCTCTCTCTCTCTCCATCCCCACCTCTCCTTCCATCTCTCCTTCCCTCTCTACTTCTCTCTATCTCCCCTCTCCATCTCTCTACATACATCTCCCTCTATAAATCCCTACCACTTTCTCTACCTACCACTCTACCTCTCTAACTCTCTATCTCTATCTCCCCTTTCCCTCTCTCTACCTACCTCTCCTTCATCAATCTCTCCCTCTCTCTCTCCCTCCCTCCCTCCCTCCCCACTCTTTCTATCTCTCCTCTCCCTCTCCCCCATCTCTCTCTCACCAATCTCTCTCTCTCCCTACCTCTCCCTCCCTCTCTCCTTCCCTCTTTACTCTCTGTCTTCCCTCTCCCTCTCTCTATGTACCTCTTCCTCTATCATTGCCTACCACACACACACACTCTATCTCTCTCTACTTCTCTCTATCCCACCTATCCCTATCTACCTCTCCCTCCATCCCTCCCCCTCTCTCTATCTCACCTATCTCTCTCTCTCTACTTCTATCTATCTCACCTATTCCTCTTTACTTATCCCTTCCTCCCCTCTATCTCTCCCACTCTCCCTCCTCTCTCTCTCTCACCTCTCTCTCTCCCTCCCTCTTTCCTTCACTCTCTAGTTCTCTATATCTCCCCTCCCCTCTCTCTCTCCCAACCTCTTTCTCTCTACATTGCTCTCTCTCACCTCTCTATCTCCATCCCTATCTCTCCCTCCATCTCTCCATCCCTATCTCTCCCTCTATCTCTCCTTCCCTACCACTCTCTCTTTACCTACCTCTCTACCTCTACCTCTATCTCCCCTCTCCCTATCTCTACCTACCTCTCCCTCCATCACTCCTCCCCTCTCCCCCTTCTCTCTCTCCTCCTCCTCCCCCATGTTCCTCTCTCCACCTCCTCTCTGTTTCTCAAAGTCATTTCATTTTCAGGCATAGGTTGAGTGCTCACCAGATGATTTGCTAGAATCTATTGCTTTGGGTTGGATTTGACTTGTGCATCCAACCCAAAGGGTTGGATGACCATTTCATGCTAAAGATGTGTTTTTTTTTAAAAGGTAAAAAAATTTCACACATTTTTAGTTGTGCTCTACATCAAGTTTGCACATGTTTCACTGAAAACTTATAAAAATACCATGACGACGTTAATCTCTCTCTTAGCTATCTAACCATATATTTTTTTCCATGTTTTGATTATGTTAAGGTTTTCATCTTTAATTTCTTTTAATAGCGTGTCTATTTTTTGTCAAAAACCAACATGTCATATTTTGTGTATATCATTTTTTACTTGTTCATCGAATTTTGAAACAAACAATATTTTTAGAAACTAGATTCCCTTCTCCATGTATTCAAATAAATAAATTGAATTTTGATTATTTTTCAAAAAATTTAGGGGGAGCGTGCTGAATTTTTTGTTTTTTTGGATGTGTCCACTTCAAAAATGAGCAAAATATCATATATTCATTAAATAATTAACCAAAAAAATTGGTATAAAATACACGGTGTTAGCTAATTTCTCACTAAAGAGATTTTTGAAATAAGAAAAAAAGGTTAACATTTTACGGGGAGCACACCAAATGCTATGTTATGTTTTTTGAAAAAAATAGGACAATTTTGTGTTCTCCCCCCTTTTGAAACCTATAATATTCTATAATTTAAAAAAAATAGCGGTTTAGAAAGTAGGTTAAGAGAAATACAACTCTTGTTCTTGTTGCATCTTCAAATTTTGACCATATCTATCTTCATTTTCTCGTTGAATATCAAACTTTGCTAATTTTAGAAAAAAGTTGGCATCTTAAGACCCCATTTTTGTATCACATCTTGGTGCACTTACCCACTTTAGATGTTTTATTTAATATTTGTTGGGATTAAAATCTAGGCCACCATAATTACAATATATCTAGAACTTGATAATTAGTCTTTTTGTGCATTTCAATTAATATGCATATGAGAGTATCAATATTTCTATAACACAAGTCTATTATAGTCTTGAAACATTATCAACATATATAAATTTATCCATTGGTGACTTTATTAGTGATAAGTTGTCAGTAAATAAATATACACCACATTTAATTTTATAAATTGAACTTTCCTTTGTCCATGTGAGTCTATATCATATCCTACCTTCTATAAATCCTTCAAGGGATATACTTTTGTTCATGAAAATATTTCCCTAAATATAAAATATTGTCTATGATTCATTGTGTAAGCTATTTTGAGTGCCAAAGCATAGTTGAGTTTGAGAAATCTAAGTATAAAACCCATTTCTAAACTTATAGAAATTAATTGAGAAGAGAAATCTTAGGGTCAAAATAAAGGCAAAGACATACTTTTTTAAAAAATACTAGAAAATGATTAGGTAGAAGATATTTTTCAAGTATCGAGATGGTTGAAATCTCTAGAAATTCAAAGGTTCCAATGCTAACATTATGGAGGAGATTTTATGGAACTTCAAAGAATATAATTCCAGAGTGTTTGGCTAGAAAATAAAGGTGAGTATTAAAATTCTCTATGAATTAGGTAAAAATCCTATTGAATATGATGATCTCTTTTAGTTTAAATATAATTCATGTAGAGAATTAGTTGTTTATCTATGAAAATACAATGAACTAGTTTCTCAACCAATAAGAGGAAAGGAATGTGATCATAAAATAATTAAAAAAGATACCATTTGAAAACCTAGTAAATTTTAATGGTTGAGATTACGAAATTATTTAGTTGAAAAGGCTAGTATAGATTTTTTTTGGTTCTAGCACTTTACACAATAACTCACTTGCATAATGACACTGAGAATCTAGCAATCAAAATTAATCTTCTTGGATACTTATTTGTCTCTTTAAAAAAATGATAGACAAGTACACTAGGGGTATTGCCCTCTAAAAATATATAGTTTAATAATGTATGCTACTTGCAAACGTCATATTCTAAAAAATTATACAAAAAATAGAAAATGAATATTTTTGGGTAAGCTTGTGATAAATCAAACGTATGAAAAATATTCTCAAGAATTATTTACTACTACCAAGTAAACCACTACTACTATTGAAAAATATACTTCCTCTACTAAAAATTAAGTCAGTTTTAGTAATAATTATTTAGTATTTTCAACTTCTCTTCTAGAGTAATTAGCTCTAATTCTCCAATATCTTCCATTGAAAAGGAAACTCCAAATTATTCAAACAATAAAAATAATTTGCCAACCAGCCTAGATATTTGAAACATAACTACTTGAGTAAACCATAACATCTTTGGTCCATGATGCTCCTCATGAGCAAGTAGAAGATATTAACATTTTAAATTCTAATAAGGAGGCAGAGTAGCCTCCAAAAAATAAAAAAATAAAAATGAACCCCCTCCAAATTTGATGAGTAAAATTCAAGTGACTCAATTTTTTCAATGTTTTTCTCATGCTTCTAGCCATGCTACCTCTCTGAAGGAAAACATTATTGTAGAGATTATCTAAAATTTGTCCTATTCTAATATTTTTATTGGTCTTGAGGCATCCATGATGGTTGAATTGAATACTAGAGTAGAGGAATAATTCTAATCATGCATCTTTTGGAGAGTCCTTGTCTAAAGGCTACCTCTTCACCTATAGATTTTAAAATTTAATAAAGAATCCCTAAGATTCAACTCTTTTTAATTTTGAGGATGAGAAAACTATGTTTACATTAAATTCTTTAGATGCATTATAAAAAAGAGAGGTTCAAACACCTCTAAAAAATAGTAGGAAAACATCTTAGTTCTGTAGGATGCAATTCTAAAAGGCATACCCTTTCTAATGATAAGATAGTTGTAGGACCACCTAGCGCACTCCATATAACACACATGTGGTAATAGTGTTATCTAATGAGCATAGAGTTCCCACATTTCATGAGATATATCCTCATTTAATTATAGTTTATTCTACTTGCACCCCTATGGTATGATGTTCCTTAAGGACCCAAATAAAGTGAATATACCTATTTACTTCCATTTACATTATAACTTACATATTAATATCTATTAATTTTGACTCTTGGTGTATTGATATATTTATTAGTTGTTTCTCTTCTCATCATGAAGCGAATGAATTCTAGTTCTTTATGAATTAAATTTTGTGATACCTTAGTCAATAGATATAAATAATAAATTATTCATTCTTACAATTCCATACATCCTCTCATGATTTGACATGTTTCTTTATAGGTTGTTTATTTATTGATCCTAGATTATGAGTAATGTTGTAAAAGCTATGTTAAAAATGAACTAGTTCATGTTGCCTCATCTATATTACTATGTTATACTAATGATTGTGACTGAGTGTGTAGGATATTTTTAATGTGTCCTTCTTGCCTCTAATAGAATAATATTTAATTTACAAAAGTAATGTTGAGAGAACCTAAGAGGGAGGATTGGAGAGTTTTGAATATTAGACACTTTTGTGGGTTTCCTCAAGAATGTAGCTACCAAAGTTACAAGATTTTTAACTATGAACTACAAGATGCACTATACAATTATGATATTAATCTAGTAGCTTTAATTTCAGGTTCATAGAAATTAGCCTTGAAAAATATGATAAATATTCTATAAAATGGCCAATGATATGTAATGATACAATGAAGAACATATTTTACAATGTAATCAAGAGTATGCATGTGAGTACTTGTAGACACAAATTACACACAAATCTGGAAAATGGATATACTCACTACTTCATCCTCTACCAATATATCTTGATCATAAAACTCATTCAAAATATCTATATTATGAAGCTTCAACATATATATTCATTCTTTAACTACCCTAAAATGAGATCATTTTCATACTCATGTACCTTGATTTTGAGATTCATGTATCGTCTCTGTGGACATGAAAATCTGCAAATTGTTAGTAAATGTGACAAAACAACATAACAAAAATACATATCCTTATGAGATAATACATCATTCTTTAAAAAATGAAAATAAAGGTCAAAGTTGAACAAAGGATGTAAAACATGAAATATATTTATCCCATATTGGATTGGTGCTCTTTGAATATGTGAAAGAGCCCTTTCCCAATCCTTGATAAGCTTAATGAAGTGATAGATAATGAGATGCTCTTGAACTCAAGTTGCCTATAATAAGGATGCTCTAAATGTGGATTGTGGATTGTAGATGATGAAGAGAAAGATTGATTCTCAAATGAAGAGAGTGACCTTGCATGAAATGTGTTGTTAAATTGTGTTGTTGTGCCTTGATTTTATAGATTCAAGGGTAGGAGATTGAGATATTTTGAATGAATGTGGGATCATTCAAAAAGCCAATGACAAGATGACACTTATCAAGGTGTGAGAGGGTGAGGAATGTGCAAGTCTTGGCCAATGTGCCAATTTCAAATTTGAATTTGTATGAAAAGACATGTTTAGGGGGGATTTAAGGTGCAATAAATGCCAAGTTTGACTTGTGCAAGAGATGTGTAAGAGCATTTAATGCTTTGTTGGAAGGGACAAGTTATGTGGAGGGAAGATTCAAATTGGAAGAATATTCCATCTTGATGCCCTTTTGAAAGTAATTAGAAGAATTGATAAATCAAATAATTGATTTATTGGTGCAAGTGGGTGGGTTAGTTGAGAGTTTAGATTTGACTCTAGTTGAGTCAAAAGCTAGAGAATGGTAATTATGATTAGAAGTTAATTAATTTAGATTAATTAACTTGGGGGATTTTACGGATTTGATATTTGATTTAAATCAATTTGATTTATCAAATAAGGACTTAAGAACTTAATGAAATAATCCGATTTATTTAATTAAGCCTGATGAAGCTAAGGATTTAATCAATAAATTATTTTAATTGATTAATAGAAGAAATGCATGTTAATTAGAGCGGGATGCATGATGCATGATGTTAGTTTTGCATGTCTACATTTTGCCCCTCTTTGAAGCAATGTACTTGTTGCATTGGTTCAAAGAATGATGTTGCCGACATCGAAATTTAATTTTTTTTGCTTTTTTCAGATGCCCTAATGAAAATAAATACGTTAGTACATTGCCCCCTCGAGAGATCGAGAGAAAAGATTCAATTTGAGGTCGATCTCGTCACAAAGAGGTTCAAAATGGATGTATGGATGATAATGATGATGTAAATGAGATGTTTGGAAGATGCTTAAAATAACAAATCTATATTATTTTAAGCATGTTAAATGATTATGTGATGCATGTGAGATGGATGAGATGGATGATGATGTCCTATAATGGTATGACATGATTATGCAAGATGAGAGGATGAATGCAGCATGGATGCAGGATGGATGCATTGCTAGCATGAAAGAGGATAGAAGAATGAGAGGGATCAACCCTTGAATCCAAGAAGATGTAGAAGTCCAACAAGTCCATCAGTCGTCGAGACTTTATTGGATATGGTGATGAATGATGATGTATTGCTTATCCAAGAATGGGAAAAGAAGATACCTTTCTTTATGTTTGATAACACACATAGGTGTGATGCATCAAGGTATTAAGAACCAGGATGGCATTGCGCCTAGTGTGATGGAATTTGACTTGACAATCAGATAGGAGTGCTCTTGTTCACACTTGACATATAGAAACCTTGCTAGGATGGACCCAACAAAGCAAGTATTCGCTAAGTTATTTTAGAAGAACATCCAACAAGCATAACAGATAAAAAGATAATGATCATTGCCCCATTATTTTCTCTATAAATCTATTTTGTTTAGGCATCATCGAGAGGTCCTTGGAATGAGCGCAAAATAAGATAAGTCTAAAAGACCAAGATAAAGTAAACAAACAAGCTAATGTTCTTCGTACCGCTAGCCAAGGCTAAACTACTATGGGGTACCTGATGCTTATGTCCATCACAGGAAAGCTTCATCCTAGGACATGTAGTGATCAGGGTTTTGGTGGGATTGATTTGGGTGATAAGCTATTGATATTCTGAGTTCACCAACTTGTTGACTCACTGATTTAGACTTTCAAGACTCTGACGATTAGAGTGTTCACTTTTGGAACCTGCTAGACTTGCTTCTAACTGACTCACCAAAGGGTGAAAGTGACAATTGTTTTAATATGAGTGATGACAATTACAGGTGAAAGCGAGATGAAATGGATGCACCATTTTGGGTTTTTCAGATGTTTTGAGGCTGTTTTTGGAATTTTGAGATGTTTTACAAATGTTTTTGGTATTTTCAAGATTTATGAATGTTTTTGGATTTTGATCTCTTGGGGGCCAATCAAGGATGGCCTTGCCTACGTTTAAGCTCAGAGATGACTTAGTTCGGACTCCAATTGACTTGACTGCTAATGAGATAGATGGGCAAATGGATTGCCATTGCGATAGACGCCTAAAATCCTAAAATGTGAAAAAGATGGACAAACGAATGCCCCTATGATGAACGCCTAACTAGATGGGAAAACGGATGTCATTATGATGAATGCCTAAAATCCTAAAATGTAAACTAGATGGACAAATGAGTGCCCCTGCGACGCACGCCTAACTAGATGGGTAGACGGATGTCAATGCGACAGACGCCTAAAATCCTAAAATATAAACTAGATGGACAAACGGGTGCCCCTACGACGGACGCCTAACTAGATGGATAGATGGATGTCATTGCTACGGATGCCTAAAATCCTAAAATGTGAACTAGATGGACAAACGAGTGCACCTGCGATGGACACCTAACTAGATGGGTGGACGGATGTCATTGCGATGAATGCCTAATATCCTAAAATGTGAAAAATATGGACAAACAAATGCCCCTGTGATGGATGCCTAACTAGATGGGCAGGCGGATTTCATTGCGATAGATGCCTAAAATCCTAAAATGTAAACTAGGTGGACAAATGAATGCCCCTGCGACAGATGCCTAACTAGATGGGCAGACGGATGTCATTGCGACGGACGCCTAAAATCCTAAAATGTAAACTAGATGGACAAACAAGTGCCCCTGTGATGGACGCCTAACTACATGGGCAGACGGATGTCAATGCGACGGACGCCTAAAATCCTAAAATGTAAACTAGATGGACAAACGGGTGCCCCTGCGATAGATGCCTAACTAGATGGCAAATGGATGTCATTGTGACGGACGCCTAAAATCCTAAAATGTGAAAAAGATGGACAAACGGGTGCCTCTGTGATGGATGCCTAACTAGATGGGCAGACGAATGTCATTGTGAAGGATGCCTAAGGACTGACCCTAACTGTAAAAATAGATGGGAAAGCGGATTGCCAATGCGACAGACGCCTAAGGATTGACCCTAACTGTCTCGGGGGATGATCAAAGATCAACCTTGCCTACGTTCAAGCTCAAAGAGGACGTAGTTTGACAAGGTGAAAAACTGACAAGACTTAATGATTAATTTTTGAAGATTTTCTGATATTTTGACATGTTTTTTGATTTTTTTGGAATGATTTGGATGTTTTTGGATTTTTGATTTTTTGAATGTTTTTGATTTTTGATTTTTTGAATGTTTTTGAGATTTTTTGATAGATTTTGATGATTTGGATATGATATGATATGATATCAATGCTTTGTTTTGGGATTTTTTTTGAAAACCAAACTTAATGTTGATCAATCAGATTGATGGATTGGTAGTTTGACTAAGTGTGTTAAGTCAAACAAAAGTGATTATGCACTAGTAAACTTTAGGAAGTTGTGTTATCCTAGAGTAAACTCGTACAAGAGGGGATGGTTTGACTAAGTGTGTTAAGTCAAACAAAGCGATTATGGATTTGATAATTTGGCTAAGTGTGTTAAGCCAAACAAAGATGATAATGAACTTGTAAACCCAAGGAAGTTGTGTTATCCTAGAGTAAACTTGTGCACAAGATGATAGTTTGACAAAGTGTGTTAAGTCAAACAAGGTGATAATTGATTGGATTCGATTGATCAAGATTGATGAAGCTTGATTTGGAACAAAATTGTTTTAATGATTTGATGTGACGTTGATGTGTGCATTAGACGCGATTGATATGAATTGCTTGGATTGATGTTCGATGAAAGATAAAGCTTGATGAGGAATGTCTTCCTGTCAAAATATGTCATGGGCTAGTTACTTAGATTTTTGGTTCACAAATGCCTGACCAATTTGATTTTGTGTTCTCCAATGTTCGGATCGCTATATAAGTAGGATATATATCTAGATTCATTCTCGAAGCAAGATGCAAATATCTGCCCCTAGTGTCTAGCAATGTTTGAAAGGCCATGGGTGGATGCTTGGATAGACGAATATGGATTATCTTGAGATAAGATAAGGGTGTTCCAATAGAGGATTCTCATTCAGATAATGCTTCAAGGCTCAAATAACATTGGGTAGGATGGGATTAGTGAAAATGACCCATGTCAAGATGTTTACCATAAACACGTGTGAAGTCTATACCAAACTTGGTCAAGATCAAGATAAGGTAGATAGATGGTAATGGGTTGGATAAACGGTTCATGGATGAACGAATGATATGGATGGAAAGTCGACTTTATTATGGATGTGATAAGATGCTTTCTCCTGAACTAGCACATGTAGATGCTCGATTCTACACATGACACCTATTTTCCAAGTTTTCATCATGGTACCTGTCCAAAGTGCCACCGAAATGGTTTTCACTAGAGGACGATTTTTCTCTTTACTATTTTCAATCCTTTTTTTGATTTTTTTGGATTTTTTGTATATTTTGATTTTTTTGTTGTCACCAAAATGCCTGTTTGCCAGGTTTTCATCAAGGTGACCATTTTTTAAGGACATTTTCTATTTTTTTTGTATTTTATGAGAGATTTTAAGCTAATGTTGAACCACCTGTTGGTGCTGATGTTGATGTTTCTATCATAATGTGCCATCGATATCCTATTTCAAGAAGTTCCCTTGCCAAGATACGTGCACTTGAATGCAACTTTTGAGAAATTTGTTCTGCTTTGCCGACATCGGAGTTAACTTTGTCTTTGTGTGCACATCGTGATAGAGTGCCTTCTGAATCCTTATGATGAAGGGTCATTTCCAACACATGGTCAATGTGAGAATTGTATATTATGTGTGGAGGCATGGATGAAGTGTGTTTAGGAGTAAAGGATGGATTGGTCGATAGTTTGGAACCTTTGACTCTCCAAACTTGGGAAGATGAGCAATGATGAGTGGATATGGAAGTGTGCATGGAATTAGGACCAACTGCTCAATACACTTTGTATGTCACTTGAGAAGCTTTCTTTTTCCTTTGTGGACATATTGGATGGATACTTTTGCCTTTTTGATTTTGCCCCATAGTTTCTTTGACTAATGGAGTATGATAGGGATCATCTTTCTTTGTATTTTTTGGTATCCACATGTATTTGATTTGTCCTTCATGCTTCTTAGCTTTATTTTCCTTGATAACGTCCTTTGTGTTTTGATTCAAATATTTATTTTGTTGTTGGTCCCAATTCGTGGATGGGGTGATGGGTGGATGAAGATTCATGGCGTGGTGGGTTGTAGTATTGGCATCGGTTTCATCATAAGGATTCTTCATGCTCCCTATGTTGATGTTTGTTCGAGATGAAGTTGCCCCTAGTTTTGTGGAATTATTACTGATATGTTGAGATCCCTTGATTTATGAATAACCAAGGCCTTGATGCTTAGGATTACCAAAAATCTACGCAGGCTCCAGGATACCCTATTCATGTAGGCCTAATCCCCTACCTTGATAGTTCATCTGCTCAAAATTTTTATCTACAATAGGATATGATTGACCTTGGAAACAAGGTGCTAATCCTTTTGTGATCTATTGTGGACCTTCAAAAGTTTCAGCTTCTTTATTGATGAGATAACTTGCTCTAAGAAAGGTAAGTGATCCAACTTTATAAGTGATAGGATCCTCCATTTATGGGATGAATGCCTAATTGATATCTTTAGCTTGATCTTGTGAAATATCATATTTAGTTGCTCCTTCAAGTGATGCTAAAGATTCACTATAAAATTCTTTCTCCTAATTCATTCTTGATATGCTTTCATATGATGTTTTTGATTGACAACTTCTGTAGAAGCCTTCTTCATGATCCATTTTTGATATGTTTCCACAATATTTTTCTATACTTTGATCATGTGTACAAATGTTAAGAGTAGGAGACTCTTGTTCCTCAGAAATGATATCAAGAGTATGAGACTCCTATTTTGAATGAAGATCATCTACGTGTCCATCTAAAGAAAGCATCTCATGGGTAGATGGATGAGTGTGTGCTATATGGATATGATCATCATTTGCGGCATCTTGTATAGATAGGAGAGTTCCCATTAGATCATTGTAGTATCTTGGAGATACGAATTCTCGATCTTGAGTGATTTTAGAACTATTTTCAACATGCTTTGGATCAAGTTCTTGACATGGGTCAATTTCAAAGGATGGATTGCTTACAGTGGGTTCTTGCACATCATCATTGGGAAGTGGCTCAATATTCTCTTGAGCTTTGAGTGGATTTGGATCAAATTTTGAGCTATGGATTCCTTCAATATCTGTAACCATGAGGTCAAAGGATGTCAATATGTCTTGGGAAGGAACATTGCTAGACCTTGGTGATAGATTTTTATCATTATTTGGAATATGTTCTTGAGATATGTCCTCTAACTCATAAGGAGATGCAGAGACATTTTCGATATGATCATTGGTCGATGGATCATAGATTATGTCAATGGGATCAAATAATTGTAACACATCTTGAAATAGATCACTAAAAAGTGGCTCTTGATGAAAGGTGAGTTGATCATTGGATGGGGTAGAATTATCTTCAAGATCTTGAACATTGTTTTCAACAATTGTGGAAGAGAGATTACCAATGTCTTCAACCATAGGATCAAGTGATGTTGACATTTCTTGAATTTGATCATTGTTGGGTATTGTTGGTGGATTTTGATCATGATTGAAAAGTAGCTCTTGGTGTATGTTGATTTGATCATTGACCGAGGTGGAAACATCTTCAAGGTACTTATTGATAGACTGATCTTGATTTTTGATTTCAACAATTGTGGTGGGAATCTGTTGCAAGCTTTGTTGAGCGAGTAATGCCTGTGTTTGTTGTTGAGCCAACAACACTTGTTGTTGGTCGTGCTATTGTTGTTGCACAAATAACACTTGTTGTTGGTCGTATTGCTGCTATAATTGGTAGTCTTGCAAGGCTTGTTGATACGCTTCTTGTTGTGCTTGCAATTGAGCTTGGTATTGTGCTTGTGCTTGTGCTTGCTGAGCTTGGAATTGTTCTCGTGCTTGAGCGGGTGCTTGTTGGATTGCTTGTGCCATCTGAGCAGCATGTGTGGCTTGCACAGCTTGTGCGGCTTGAGTAGGTTGAGTAGCTTGTTGGTTTTGGAGTGCCTTTTTATGGGAAGCTTCTTGAGTGGCTTGCAACATGATGGAGAATGAATTGGTCATTCTGTGTTTTGGCAGTGGTGGTGGTGGTGGTGGGTTGGGGATAGTGTTGATTGTTGGGATTTCTTGAATGGTTGCCACCTGCTGTTGTGATATCGATGGAAAAATAGGATGATTTGGTATGATGTTTTGATTTGGCATTATAGGTTGAGTTCGAACATTGTTGTGTTTGAGAATCATATTACCTTGATTTAGGTAACTTTAATTTTGCATGGTGTTACCTTGACTTGAATCAATACCTAGAGTCGTCAACATATTGCTTGATTTTGGACAACATTGAGGGGATTTGCAAGCATATCTATCCCAAAGTTCACCAAGTTTGGACTAGAAATGTTCATTTTCAACAAACTTGTATTTGGTATGTATGAATTTGGTGGGATAATGTTGTTTTCTTGAAGATTCATGCATTGATTGTCCATTTGATAGATTTGCAGATTTGGACCTGGATTTAACTCTATCATTTGGAAAGGTGTTCCAAACTTTAGATGGGGCATACTCACATTTGTATCATTGAAGTTTGGAGGAGATAATGATGCCATGTTTGAATTGCATAAATGTGAGTTTCGATAATCAATTGGTATTGTGAGACTTGGATAGTTTGGTTGACTTGAATTGCTCATGATGGATGGATCAAGTTTAAATTCCATGTTCCTCTTGTGTTGAGATCGAGTTTGAACCATAAACTAAAGATCAATTTTCAAGAATGTAAGAGATGAACCTCTAATCCTTTAGATCGATCTAAACCTTAGGTTCAAAGAAGCGAAGAACTAGGATAATTGAAGGATCAAAGCAATGATGAGGATGAGATAAATGGAAGATGAGTGATACGGATGAATGGAACTCTTAAAGAAACTTTGAAGGAAATGCTAAACTTTTTAGGACTTTGATTGATCGTGATTGGATTGATAGTTTGACTAAATGTGTTAAGTCAAACAAAATGTGATAAATGCACTTGTAAAACCCTAGGAAGTTGTGTTATCCTAGAGAGCACTTGTACATAAAAGGACGGTTTGACTAAGTGTACTAAGTCAAACAGGGTGATGATTTGATAATTTGGCTAAGTGTGTTAAGCCAAATAAGATGGACTCATAAACTCTAGGAAGTTGTATTATCCTAGAGAAAACTCGTGT
This sequence comes from Sequoiadendron giganteum, assembly GCA_007115665.2. Taxonomy (NCBI): domain Eukaryota; kingdom Viridiplantae; phylum Streptophyta; class Pinopsida; order Cupressales; family Cupressaceae; genus Sequoiadendron; species Sequoiadendron giganteum. The sequence continues at coordinate 381,436,478 of CM021102.1, forward strand.
ATAAGATGATGGTTTGACTAGGTGTGTTAAGTCAAATAAAGTGGTTTTGATTTCGCTTAAAATTTTAGCATAACAAATGTTTACAAAGTTTCTAAGAGTTGTTGGTGAGGTGATTTTTGACTGATTTTGATGGTTTGAAAGATGGATGAATGTGATTGAATTTGATCCTAAACTTGACCTAGAATAACACTTCTTCTTACAAGACCTCGGTGTTGAAGAACACACTATATTTCCTATGGGAGGAAAGCAAACCTTTCAAAAAGTTTGGGATTCTGTTGATAATAGAACTCATACAACTCAAGATCTCAAGATGCTCCTCATGAGCTTTTAGACTAAACTTCTTGAACTTTGGTTTTGGGATTTTGATGTTGTGGGAAATCATGTTAGAAAACACATGTGTAATCCAATTTGTCTTTTATATTGTCTTAGTGTATTCTTTTTACCAAAAGCACTTGCTTGGTTATCTTTCAAACTGAACGTCTAATTCCCCACTTTCGTTTTCATCCCACAAGGTCCATTATGTGGAAATCAAGGAAAATAGGGAAAAATTCTCCTATGTTTAACCTTGTTGAAAACAAATGACGATAGAATCCAAGCACTTAGAAACCTTTAAGGATATGGTCCCTAAGGCAAGCAAGAGTATTTGAATTCGTCAATGATATTTGTTTCCTCCAAGGTATTTGAAATTTCAGGCTCTTGTGAATGTTTGTTTTTCAATCGTTTTGAGCACCAAGCAATGTATCTTTTACTTCAAAACACTTTTTACAACCCTAGGATGATGAGGGAATATCTTGTTGAGTTCCCACTTGGACGAATCTAGCTATGCATATCTTGTGCGAATGGCTAAATGCTTGACCACATAGGCTCCCCCTTATAGTGCACACACTTCTCAGGTCAGCCAAGCATTAGTACCCATGAATCTCCCATGGCGTACTTTCCATTTCTACAACAAGACCGCATGTATAACGTGGGGTGGCTTCAAAGGACATGACCTTTTGCACCAACAAGATAGACAAGGTTTTGGCCTTTTTCTAAACAAAGGGTTTTAATTCAGGCATTCCGTTCGTGGGGGATTATCCAACGTTGACGAGAGTCCATTTTTGTCCATCTCGTCGGAATAATCCTCATGATTCTTGAACTTTCCTCAAGAATCCACACTTATATACCGGTTGGAAGTCGCTTGGCTTTACCGTGTTCTCAGTTGGGTCATTCCCTTGGGTGAGTACTTTTTCCCACAAGGCAGGCCCTCTAAGTTAGACAAAAGTGAATAAACTCATCCGTAGTTTGATCAACCTTTGTTTAGAAACAAAGGGAGAACACTCGCAACAAGTTTACTCACACTCACAAAGTGTTTTTTTCAATTTTAAGTTCCCAAAATGAAAGTGTGAAGGCAATCCTTTTGACAAGTTAATATCACCAAAATGCTTTTGATTCTCAATATTGCTATGAAGTGCGAGAGAAGTGCATACGCATTTTAAATGATATTAATTTGTGAAAAGGATTACAAAACATGGAAACACTTGTTCATTTTATATCTCAAAGAAGTGATGAGTTTGTTTTAAAACCACCAATTGAGATGTGAAGTTTTCCTTGTCCAATTTTAGCCCAAATTGAAGTCTAGTAAATATCTAAGGTTCTTTTTAACCAAGCTTAAAAAAGATCAAGTTAACAGTTAATTTTAAACCCAAAAAATAGAGGTGAGTTGGTTTAAAATAGAAAACAAGAGTAGAAAATGGACGCTCCAAGCATTTAAAAATGCCTTGTTAACTTCAAGTTTTAGGGCTTCAATCTTCTTTCAATCCAAGATTCTTCAAATATTGCTTCTAGTGCTTCAATATTTGAAAAGTCCTTGTGCAAACAAAATCCCTTTCCCTGCAAGATCACAATATCAAAGCCAAATTTTAGAGCTAAAATATTTGGTCATATAACAAGGATCAACATCTTTTCCATTAGCAATCCAAAATCAAATAGTTTGAAGCAGCCAAGTAAAGTTTGGTAGTGATTTAATGCAGATAACTCATAAACAAGTGACTGTCATTTAACGAAGATGCATCCACCCTGCATAGCCATTGATTAAATACAAAGGAATGCTAAATTAATGAGAAACAATAGTGTAGCCTTCAATGCCTTCAAGGATTGTTTAATCTATCAATGCAATTATATCTTCTTGATTTAAAGATTTACGTAAGAAAAGATGTGCTAATTAAAAGAACTTAGTGGCGTATTTAATCAACAATCAATTCACATCAATGCATTTAAATAGATGTTGCCCTGCCTCTCTACTTCCTCTCTGCTCAATGATTTTGGCAAATACATCACCCTTTCATTTTAATTAAAACACAATAGTCATTGTTTGTAGGCTTCCAACTCTCTTACATTGTCACATGGGGTAGTAAATATTCTGTCAAACCATTTTATTACCATATACTGCACAACCAGAGTGGAGTTTCATAATGAAATCAATCTCTTCCTGTTTAGGGGAGAGGAGCTGATACGTAAGCACCCAAAACCGCACGGTCTAATTGGCAGGCCACGTGGACCAATAGCATTTAAAAAAAAAAAACCCATTAGAGAAAAAGGTTAATTAAACAATAAATTATTATTTTAATTTTTTTAAAATAATTTTCCATGTGGAAGGTCTAATTTTGTCCATGCGTCGAAAAAAATGAAAAAAAGACCCGTCGACCGATACAGACGCACCTCAAGTGCCACTACCTATGTGGCTCGACGTCTGAAGGTGACAGCCTTGCCACATAAACTCCTCCCAGTCCGCCACCCTAGCAATCCACTACTGAGCATTTATCACTCACCGCCACTTCCTATTCCTATCTACTATCTAAAATAAATGCTGCCACCTCTCCTAAGCTCCACACCACCCCGCATTTATTCTGAAACAAACTGCATTGAATGCTCCTAGTGCCTCACTCTTATTGCCATTCAACCAACCTTTCATTTTCCCGAGGAAACATTCCTTCTTCACTTGCTTGCTAGTACTTGCTCATTTCATCATCTGCAACCTTCGCACTCTCACCACAAGCTGCAATGCTCGAAGACCATATCGTGTTTGGGTAGAAGCCGATACGGAGACGGGTAGATGCCAGTTACCGAACGTCGCCAGCAGCTCCACTTCCGCCATGGAAGCAACGAATGGATTCCTTGCTGCCATGAAGGTCACCACAAGCAACGAAGGGGTTCGTTGCGTGTTCAACCCAAGTGAGCTTGCTCACTAAGGCTGGCCATTGTTCTTTTGTTTGTGTTTGGTTTGCAATTTCGCTTTGTTTTATTGGTTTTTCGGTGTTACAGATTTTGTTTATTTTGTTGAAGTTTAGTGTTTATGAACACTGCATTATTTGTGTTCGTAAACACATTAAATCTTTGGAAATTAATCTTTTGTCAAGCATCGCTCTATTTATATTAAATATATTAATGCAGTTGGTTGTTTTCTTCTTTCGACATGTAATAATGTTCGTTGTTTATATGGGTTTTGCTCTATAGGGTTTATATTACAAATATTACGCTCATATTTACCTCATTTCTCTTTCAGTAGGGTTTATTTTGAGAATATAGCATGCATAGTTTAGCATTTATGTTTCGGTAGGTTTTATTTTGCAAATTTTACAGTCATAGTTTAGGGTTATCCTATTCTCATAGGATTTGCATTGACATTGACTTTGCATATCGTATTCTCATAGGTTCTACATTATCATTCACTCTGCTTAGCATAATCTCACAGGTTTTGCATTATCATTCACTTTGCTTATTGTTTTCTCATAGGTTTTGCATTATCATTCACTCTGCTTCTCGTATTCTCATACGTTATGCATTATCATTGACTCTGCTTAGCATAATCTCACAAGTTCTACATTATCATTCACTCTGCTTATTGTTTTGTCATAGGTTTTGCATTATCATTCACTCTGCTTCTCATATTCTCATACATTCTGCATTATCATTGACTCTACTTAGCATAATCTCACAGGTTTTGCATTATCATTCACTTTGCTTATCATTTTGTCATAGGTTCTACATTATCATTCACTCTGCTTATCGTATTCTCATACGTTCTGCATTATCATTGACTCTGCTTAGCATAATCTCACAGGTTCTGCATTATCATTCACTCTGCTTATCGTTTTCTCATAGGTTTTGTGTTATATCATTCACCCTGCTTATCATTTTTTCATAGGTTTTGCATTATCATTCACTCTGCTTCTCATATTCTCATACGTTCTGCATGTGCATGTGCATGTGCATGTGTGTCTATGTCTATGTCTATGTATGTGTATATATATGTGTATGTGTATGTGTATGTGTATGTGTATGTCTATGTCTATGTGTATGTGTATGTCTATGTGTATGTTTATGTGTATGTGACTATGTGTATGTCTATGTCTTTGTGTATGTGACTATGTGTATGTTTATGTGTATGTGACTATGTGTATGTCTATGTCTATTTGTATGTGACTATGTGTATGTGTATGTGTATGTGTATGTGTATGTGTATGTTTGTGTTTGCCTATGTGTATGCCTATGTGTATGTGTATGTGTATGTGTATGTGTATGTGTATGTGTATGTGTATGTGACTATTTGTATGTCTATGTGTATGTTTATGTGTATGTGACTATGTGTATGTGTATGTGTATGTGTATGTGTATGTGACTATGTGTATGTGTATGTGTATGTGTATGTGACTATGTGTATGTGTATGTGACTATGTGTATGTGTATGTGTATGCCTATGTGTATGTGTATGTGACTATATGTATATGTATGTGTATGTCATTGCTATTAACACCTTTGTCAAACCTCCACCATATGCAATACCTACAATGGAACACTTCAAGAACTCCATTGAATTGCAAGTCAATGTACCAGTTTTATCATAAAGTATAGTGTCAACTTGCCCAAGTTCCTCATTTAAATTGGATGTTCGAGCTCATGCAGGCTTGTCATTTTCTTCATCATACATGTTTTGGTCTTCATCGATGAATCTATATTGATACTTGCTTATGCTCATATAATGGGTATAAGCATTACAAAACTGTTGTTATATCAGCATTGCAATGTTGTGCTCGTTCAAATTTTATTTTTAAAATAGTTTCACTTATTCGTACAACATATTGCTATACAAGTTTTTAAAGAATTTGATAAGAATTTACCATCAACAGCTCATTAGTCATTAGTGTCATCACGTGGAAGGACATAATGAGTAGATCCAAATTGCCAATAAGAATATTCAGTAGGAAAAAAATAATCTAAAATCAGCAAATAAAGATGCATACAAACCCTGGACTATAATTGGTAATTTCAACTTTCAGCTCATTTGCAATGGATTTTGATTTTCAGCTACTATTATCAGTTTTAGTCAAATGACTGTATTTTGATTTATGATTTTACAATAGGCATTGCTTAATTAATGTAGCTCATAAATTTTTGTTATCAGAAAATCAGCTACCTCCCAAACAAAAACAAATAGAGGAGAGAAACAATGAAAAGCCTATAATATTAACATCCTATGATGCCAAAATCATAGCCAAAATGCACTTAGCATAGCTAAGCTAAGTACACCTATTATAATTGAAAGAAGCAAGAGTATGTGATAATCAATACAAGCTGCATAAAAATATCAATATTTGAGTTCACATAAAGATAGGAGATAAAAGAAAATATAGATATTTTTTGTGAAAGAATGTTAAATGGGAGTTTAAAATTGATCCCCCACCTCCCAAACAAATACATATGTATATGTATGCATATACATATGCATATGCATATACATATGGATATGCATATGTATAGGCTGGTTGGAATAAAATTGCGGGGTGGTGTGGAGCTTAGGAGAGGTGATAGCATTTAATTCAGACAGTCGATAGGAATAGGAAGTGGCAGCTACTGATAAATGCTCAGTAGTGGATTGTTATGGTGGCAGACTGGGAGGAGTTGATGTGGCAAGGCTGTTACCTTCGAACGTCGAGCCATACAAGTAGTGGCACCCGAGGTGCATCTGTATTGGTCGACGAGTCTTTTTTCCATTTTTTTTGATGCGTGGACAAAGTTGGACCTTCCACGTGGCAAAATATTTGGAAAAAGGAATAGAAAATGACAAAATGTCAATGAAGAAGAAAACATTTGAAACAAAAATAGTGACACATTGCAATATGATCCTAATACATTGCAAATCAAAACAAAAACGATGCATCTATAATTCTCATATATGTAAAAATGTCAACGAAGAAGCATACATTGCAAATTACATACAACACTTTTTCGAATCTGATTAGATTACTTCACAAAACAAAACAATAACGATCAATCTGTACTTATCAAAAAATTACAACTATCCACAATTTTGGTGCATTTGTAAATATCAATACTTCTAAAGTCTATGAAACTAGTATTTGTAATCTAGTTGCTGCTATAGTGAAAAGGATCTTGGCTGGTTGGGGTACCAATTGCCATGTTCTCATCCCCTTCCAGTCGATAAGGATTGCTGCATACATGAGTGGGACTTGGAGTGGTAAATTGGGTGCAAGTGACATGTGTTGGGGGCGGTGGTGAAGACATTTGTACATCTCGAGTGCCAAATTGATATGGATATTGACTGCCCCTGAAGTCAGAGTGGGAGAGGCTTGAATAATTCATTGCTGTGGAGAACTGAGGGATATTAATGTTGAGAATGTCATGGAAGACTCCATTACTTTGAGACAACGGATTAGAAGTGTTCCTTAACCACCTCTCTCTCTATAAAGCCCTCTGTGCCTCCTCAATATCTTTTTCCTTTCGGTCCTGTTCCTTGTGAAGCCTCTCTTGCTCCTTTTATGCATCTCTATCCTTTTTTTGTTGTAATTTTTGTTTCTCTTTTTCTTTTCACAGTATGTCCTTCTCAATTCTGGCATTCTCCTTTAACTCCACTGCCACAATTCTTGCTTCCCTTTTCTCTGCATTTTTTTGTCTCTTTCTTCCTTTGCTCTTGCTCCATTAACAGCCTCATGTAGTCATCTGTTGTCAACAATTGAGACTGTCTATTGATCCGAATTGCATCTGCTTTGGATTTCATTTGACGGACAGTGTGCATAGACAACTTGAGGAACTTGCTGATGTGCGGAATTGTTTGTGTTTCTCGTGTCCCATTTGACTGTGTGCCAATAACCTCCTCGACTACCTATGAGCCATGTGGTACATCTTCATTGGCTTGTAAATCTGAATTGCAAGAAGGAGCATAGTAATGGACAACTTGAGAAAGGTCAATTTCTAGTGGTGGTGATGGAAAAGTATAGGTATCATGTTGTTCTGGGACTTCCAAATGAATGCCCAAGTTCATTTCTCCCTCAACCAACCAGGATGGTTGGCTTCGTTGTGATGGAATATCTAAACTTTCACTGAATTGATCAATGACCCTGTCCACCATGGGAGGGGTGTGTTCATTAACCACCACTTGTGCAACTGATTCAGTAGGACATGTATGAGGTGAGTGTTGTGTTTCTGTTGCAGGCTGCATGTGTCCATCTAGAAGAGTGGATTGCAATACTCTGACATCATCACTTGACACACCAAGTTCAGAAAGGCTGAGAATGTTTTCAACTGCGTCAACATCCTTGCTGACCACAAATGTCTCACTGAGATACATGTCATTGACAAGTGCATCAGGATTCAGCAGCCATACACCAGTCCTTTTAAATCCAGCCTTGATGTTGTCAACTATCAAAGCTCTTTTCATTGCTTTGTTGCCTAACATTGCAATTTCTCTCCTCCTCACTTCAATGTTTGGAAACCTTGACAAAAATTCTGCACATTTTGATTTGAAGTAAGCTTTGAAAGGTGCAAACACACTCACATCCAACAACTATAGCTTATGTGATGTGTGTGATGGCAATGTTAACAAATCTATACCGATATCTCTTGCTTCCTGGATGGTTTTGAGTGCTACGTGGCTTCCATGGTCGTCAAAGATCAGCAAGACCCTGTTCGTGGGCGAGACACCGCCTAGAATTGAGGTTTTGAAGTGGGTCAACCAATCTATGAATAATTCTTTGGTCATCCATGCATGTGGCTGGGCTACCATGCAAGCACTTGGTTCATAATCTATGCTGTAATTATCTATGTTCACACTCCCCTTGAACAAGTAGAATCCTCGAATGCTCTGCCCGACAGCATTGACACAACATAGAATGGTTATCCATTCATGGCTCTTTGGGATAATGTAAGAGACATTCCTGCTACCTTTTCTTGCGAGCACCTTCATGGACCCATTTTTGCCTGCTTGGATGCCAATTTCATCACAATTCCATATGCGATCAGGACCATATGGCATGGCTTTGTATGCTGTAGACAATGTTTTGTAGAATGCATCTACAACATTTGGTCTAAGATTGAATGCCCTATCTTTGTCTAGGCCTTCAACAGTTCGTAATGCGAGTTGAGGATGTCTATGCTTGAAGCCTGTCCACCAGGACTTCCCTGGGAAGCCATTGGTGAAAGGGTTTGGCCTATTTTGACATATTTGAGCAACCTCAGACTTAAGATTGACTATCTCAAGACCATGACCAATATCAGCCATTTGCTCGCACCATTCCACAATGCGATTTTCTTCCTCTTCTGTGAGGACTGTTGGCCGACCTTTTTTGGAAGTTGTTGTTAGACCCCCTAGCCATTTGGACAGTGTGGTTGTTGGGATTGACATCTTTTTGGAAGCCCCCCTTATCAACATGTCATTCTCTTCAATGTCATAGAGTGCCCTTTTCATGTCATCCTTAGACCACAGCTTCTATATTTGTTTTACCTTCTGCGGTATTTGAGGTGTAGTAACCTCAATCTGTGGTATTTGAGGAGTAGAAACCTCATCTACTTGTGCAACATGATCTATTTCAAGGGGGAATCTGCATCCTCATTTCTCGGCAGGCAACCTTGTCATGGCTCTTTTCTTTTTTTTGTTCCCAGTACGGGTCACCACTACATTGCCCTTGACCATCTACACAGAATAATTAGAATCAAAACAGTGATGCTTGAACAAAAAAACAATCACTTTATAATGTAGAACATATGAGAATATGATAAACAGAGTCAATGATAATGCATAACCTATCAAACATAAATGGTAAACTATGAAATACATCTATATATGTATGAAGAGAGTGTTGTGATGCTTGAACAGTTATCTTTTAGTTTATGATGCAGAACATATGAGAATATGATAACCAAAGTAAATGATAATGCAGAACCTAGGAAAGATAAATGGTAAACTATGAAACACAAATGCTTTAACAATTATCTTTATATGTATGAAGAGAGTGATGCTTGAACAGAAGATTATTTAGTTTGTGATGCAGAACATATGAGAATATGATAACCAGAGTAAATGATAATGCAAAACCTAGGAAAGATAAATGGTAAACTATGAAACACAAATGCTTTAACAGTTATCTTTATATGTATGAAGAGAGTGATGCTTGAATAGAAGATTATTTAGTTTGTGTATGTGTTATCTTTTAGTTTGTGATGCAGAACATATGAGAATATGATAACCAGAGTAAATGATAATGTAGAACCTAGGAAAGATAAATGGTAAACTATAAAACACAAATGCTTTAACAGTTATCTTTATATGTATGAAGAGAGTGATGCTTGAACAGAAGATTATTTAGTTTGTGTATGTGTTATCTTTTTAGTTTCTTGCATTTCAATTGAGATTATCTTTGTAACAGGAGTTTGTTATCGTGAGTTATCTATTTTGGAGTGACGACATAAGGAAGTAGAGTAAGAAGCACAAAATTACAAGCTATGCAAGGGAGTTAGAGTTTAAGAACATCTCATATCTCTTAAGCATTTACAAAATTAACATTCTCATGCACAGCAAAGTGAAAACCACACTCATGTTTGAACAATAGAAACTTTAGAGACTGATAATGTAGAAGATATGAGAATAAGATATCCAGAGTGAATGACAATGTAGAACTAAAAGAAGAATAAGATAACTAGAGTGAATGATAATGGAGAACCTGTGAGATTATGCTAAGTAGAGTCAATGATAATGCAGAATCTATGAGAATAATATAACTAGAGTGAATGATAATGCAGAACCTATGAGAATAAGATAATCAGAGTGAATGATAATGCAGGACCATTGAAATAGAAATGGTAAACCATGACCAATATGTAACATATAAACAATAATGTAGAACCTATGAGACTACAATGTGAGACTACAATAAGCAGAGTGAATGATAATGCAGAACCATTGAGACACATGAAAAACAGAGTGAATGATAATGCAAAAACCTATCAAACAAAAATGTTAAACTATGAGTGTAATATTTGCAATATAAACCCTACTGAAACAGAAAGGCTAAACTATGACTGTAACATTTTCAATATAAACCCTAGGGAAACAGAGATGGTAAACTATGACTGTAATATTTGCAATATAAACCCTCGGGAAAGCCTTAAATGGTAAACCATGACTGTAATATATGCATTATAAACCCTATGGAACACATATGCTAACCTATGACTGCAATATTTGCAATATAAACCCTACCGATACATAAAGAAACATATAATATGACTGTAATGGGTGTAATGAAGATCAATATGGATGATGTTAATGGCTGTAATGAATAACAAGTGTGAAAAGGAAAACCTGGTACAATATGGATGCTGGTGCTCTAGAATCTGAGCTGTTGCCCCCCCTTGATGTTAACTCGTTCAATTTTGTGCTTGTCACTCCTCCTTTTCTTATGTCGCTCACTGCAGAATAACTAAATACTTGTTGGTTTTCACAGCTAGCTATTTGAATTGGGAATCATTTGAATTTGATTGATGGTTGTTTGGAGTGGTGAAATAAATTGATGTCCTCTTTTGAATTTGAGTTATGTTTCATATGAATTGGAGATTTGATTGATTTCAGCCTTTAATTCTTGACTTGATTGGTTTGGTGGATTCTTTGAAATTGTTTCCATGTTTTTGTTTTGAATAATGGCAGCCTTACAGGAGTGTTAAATGGATGCAGGTGGGATATTTGTGTTTGGCTCCACTACATGCGCACCCTACTTGGCAAGATGGGACATATTGAAGCTGATACGTGTTGTAGATCTCATGGTAGATGGGATAGGCGAATGCATTTGTGTGTTGGTTTATGCTACGATGGGAAACAATCTTGTAATGGGTTCGCCAGTCGGTCAAAGATGGGTCGGATGGGTTTCAAAGTTGTTGACTTGGCACCTTGTTTATTTTCTGTAGTTGTGACTAATGTGAAAGTGACGCCTGCATTGGTGCGAAAGTTGGGTTTAATAGTTTACGAGGAAGGGTGCATGTCTTAGTGTTTGGGTTGTTTTAATTCCATGTCGGAATGGTACTTGTTCAATGTTAGATACAAGTTGGATACACTTCTTCATGTTTGGCTGCCACCGTGTACTTGTTAAGTTTTAAAATTAATGCTAACTTGTGTGCATTTTATATCTGATTTATGTTTGATGTGATCAAACCTATCTATGGATAAAATTAAGCTTACATTGTGGAGGACCAGCGTATAGGTGTGGGCTCCAATGAGTGCATGTCCCATCGCACGTTCGGACCCCCGCCTACATATCGGCTCCTCTCCCCTAGTCTAGGTGCTACTAAATTTCTTCAATTGCAAGAATGAATGCAACAGAGATGGTCTAATCAAAAGCGATAAAAATCTGCAAGACAGTTGTTAGTAGTCTTAGATTCAGGTCTTAGGCACGTGAGAGCAGCTGCACAACGGATTAATCCAAAACCAAAATAATTAAAAAATGATTAGTATGAATGCGTAGCAATGGAGCTCATATGTGCAGCATGACGGATCATATGCACATGAAAATGGGTCATATGTGAGGAAATATAAGTCATATGCATAGGAAGATAGATCACATGCGTGGAAGTATAGGTCATGCACGTGGAAAGATAGGTTACATGCGGCCTCAACATAGAATATTAGCAGCCTCAAGCATGGAATGACAAGCCATATGGAATATTAGCCTGTTCTAACTATTTATGACATGACAGTAGTTGCCTCCTATTGTCCTTTTACAGTTCTTAGAAAGCGTTGAAGTTCAAAGAACCAAAATACTAAAAGCATTCTCCATACATAGTGAATTGGAAATTTCTCACTATACCCGACCTTACAAGACTATTGGTTGAAAAGCTTGGGAACTTATTCCAGGCTTTCATTAAAAAATTCTAATGGTCATGTTATTAATCTTTGTACTATCACCAAACTGCTCTATCCGACGCTTTGAGGTATACAATGATACATCAGCAGAATAATGGCGGCATATCAAATGTTATTCAACTGCATGCATCAAATTTTTGCTTGTGATTTTAATCCTGACTATGTATGCGTGAGTAATGGTGGTGTTTATGGCTGTAAACATATCAAAATACTTTTCCCTTTACTTCACAAGTCACAGTTGTCTATATAAATAGAAAATTCAAATTTCATTAACTCGCACCATATGTCCAGTTGGTTGTCAAAGGCTACTCTTACGTTCACAACTTTCCTGCAAAGATGATTAAGTGAGCGGATTTTTCATGGAAATAAATGTATGCAATGAACTCAACAATGATCATCAAACTAAGAAATATCAGGCGCAATATCAAAAAATGTCATGAGAAGAAATGATGTATTCATAAATCATTTAAAAGATATCCAGTGCCATGAATTTTGAAGCTCAGATTTCGAGGGAACGGAGAGGAACAAGATGGAATGAGCGACTCCTAGACATGTCGCAGTCACATTAATACCAGCGAAATGAATATCCGCAATGATGATAGATACCAGCTATAAATCTTATTGATGCCCGTCCTGTTAGGATACTACTACAATACGCATATACAATGGCGGAAAGAAACCAAAATGACAAGCTTACATCATAAATATTTTCTTTAGCAGAGAAGACCGAATATAAGTTGTCACCATCAATAGCACACAGAACCACGCACCACAGTTAACTCAATACGATTAGAATATTGGTCAATAATTTCTGTTTGTTAGCATCGACGGTGGAGATGGCTGAGAATGACTTGTTTTCTCAAAAACTTTCAAGCTAATGAAATTGGCAGATGTAAAATCGAATTCTACAACCTATGCAAGTGGATGATATGGAAGGTGTGATTCTCTATGCCCGACAACATAATCTAAAAAGGATCAGGTAGCATGTCCAGCTATGTAATCGACACGGAGCATAGCTCTAAGATTTTAATAAAAAGACAACTTGGACCACAAGAAATATCCGCGAGCTTACACAAGTAATCTACATGTGAGAGATAAATGCACAGATGTAGGATTTGGAAACATCTTCGCTAGAATGGCCAACTCGTTTATCCAGGTGGGTGCCTATAGTGATAATACTTTTGCTATGCCAAACGTACTAACGTGTACCCTGCAAGAGAGAAGAAGATAAAATATGTTGTGGCTTTAAAAGTTCTATTCAAGAACCAGCTCCAGTAGTCACAGGTAGAGCACCAGTTGCGAAGGGAGATTGAAATTCAGAGTCATATCCGACATCCAAATATACTTTGATTGTTTGGATACTTCTATGGTCAGAGTAGAGTCTATCTTTTTCTTGAATATGCTGCAAAAGGTGAGCTCTACAAAGAGCTTCAACATTGTAAATGCTTCAGTGAAATGTGATCAACTACTTACATTGCATCTCTGGCAAAAGCTTTGATCCTTTCAAAGTTTATTGGACAAGGCCTTCCACGTAATTGATATATTTCCAATGGAATATAAGATGAATCTGTTCCAAACAGAAGAGCTAACAAAGGAAACACAAACGCATTTAGGGAGAAATAAATTGTATCTCAACAAAGGCACACCTAGAAATCAGAGAGGATTGGGAGAAGCAACTAACAGAGATAGGTAGCAGGCAAGCAAAGGCGCGAGCGAGCAGGCAAGGCAACCAATGGCCTTCAAGTTCAAATAAATCTACTTCAAACATACTGACCTCCAGAACCGTAAGAAGTAGTATGGAGAATAAAAGCTATAGTAAGGCCCATTCAGATTATGATTTGATCTCTTTAAATTTATTCCAAAAGGAAAAGCCGATAGAAGAACCACGAAAGCATTCAGAGAGACATAAACTGTATCTTAGTAAAGGCAGGAATAGGCAGGGGATGGTCTTCAAATTCAAAGAAATCTATTTCAAACATACTGACCATGAACACATTCAAAGAGAAATAAACTATATTTCAGCGAATGCAAACATAGGCAAGGGATGGTCTTCAAATTCAAATAAATCTACTTCAAACATACTGACCTCCAGAACTATAAGAAGAAATTTACTACTATTTTCAAATTTGAAATTTCAAACTACGAACTGTGAACTACCAAGAGAAGAAAACAGAATAAGACTCTTAACAAGACACCAACGGAAGCTATTTCAGCTAAGATACCAAATTTGGGAATGCAAGTAGCATGTTAGATGGGTATATTTTTTTTCTTTCAAAGAAACATAAACCAGCCCTCCTTTTAGCGCCATTTTGTGGACATGAAAATCTACAAATTGTTAGTAAATGTGACAAAACAACATAACAGAAATACATATCCTTATGAGATAATACATTATGCTTTAAAAAATGCAAATAAAGGACAAAGTTGAACAAAGCATGTAAAACATGAAATATATTTATCCCATATTGGATTGGTGCTCTTTGAATATGTGAAAGAGCCCTTTCCCAATCCTTGATAAGCTTAATGAAGTGATAGATAATGAGATGCTCTTGAACTCAAGTTGTCTATAATAAGGATGCTCTAAATGTGGATTGTGAATTGTAGATGATGAAGAGCAAGATTGATTCTCAAATGAAGAGAGTGACCTTGCATGAAGTGTGTTGTTAAATTGTGTTGTTGTGCCTTGATTTTATAGATTCAAGGGTAGGAGATTGAGATATTTTGAATGAATATGGGATCATTCAAAAAGCCAATGACAAGATGACACTTGTCAAGGTGTGAGAGGATGAGGAATGTGCAAGTCTTGGCCAATGTGCCAATTTCAAATTTGAATTTGTATGAAAAGACATGTTTAGGGGGATGAAAGGTGCAATAAATGTCAAGTTTGACTTGTACAAGAGATATGTAAGAGCATTTAATGCTTTGTTGGAAGGGACAAGTCATGTGGAGGGAAGATTCAAATTGGAAGAATATTCCATCTTGATGCCCTTTTGAAAGTAATTAGAAGAATTGATAAATCAAATAATTGATTTATTGGTGCAAGTGGGTGGGTTAGTTGAGAGTTTAGATTTGACTCTAGTTGAGTCAAAAGCTAGAGAATGGTAATTATGATTAGAAGTTAATTAATTTAGATTAATTAACTTGGGGGATTTTACGGATTTGATATTTGATTTAAATCAATTTGATTTATCAAATAAGGACTTAAGAACTTAATGAAATAATCTGATTTATTTAATTAAACCTGATGAAGCTAAGGATTTAATCAATAAATTATTTTAATTGATTAATAGAAGAAATGAATGTTAATTAGAGCGGGATGCATGATGCATGATGTTAGGTTTGCATGTCTACAGTCTCCAAGAAATCTGCTCTATATAGACAACATACAATACAAACATAAAATTAGTAATACACAACCATAAAAATATAGTTGTGTAACCAATTAATTATTTTAAAAAACTATGCTAAATCTTTGTGGTGAAGAGTAATAGGAAAGTGAGTGAGAAATATAATTTAACCTTTCACCAAAAGAAGACACACGGGGCCTGGAGTTGGTTGCATGGCATTGTACAAGGAAGTTGAAGTTCCTTGTTTATGATTCAACATTTTTCATAAATTTCTATTATGGCATTACACATAGGATATTTGGTAAAACTAAATTTTAATTTTAATTTTAATTTTTTTTTTGGGGGGGGAGGGGGTTCATGCCATGTTTAAGCACCATTTTGGTGTAGGTCATGATGATAATTTTTTTTGATAAAAGGGTAAAACGGGTTTTACAGGGACCCGAAACCACAAAGTTTACAAAACAACAAAGAGGAAACTAGAGTTCCACCAAAAAAAATAGCTACTCGAGAGAAGACTAGCAACAACCAACCAAAAAGGACCAGTAAGGTCAAGAAAGAAGGACCAGTAGAGAAAGAACAAAGAAAAATCCAGCCTTTAATTCAGAGTCCTAAGGATAGACTCCGTCTCCACCTCCAGCTCCTGCATATCTTTAACCCCCTTTTTTAAAGTTTGAATCATATTCGGGGTAAGGGGGGCCTTGCGGTTCAGGTTGGCTCTAGTTCTTCTAGAAATGCCAGCTTCCTCCTGGCTTTTATCCTTGGTATCCTCCAAATCAACCACTAGAAACCCCTGCTGGGCTTTATCGAGCTTCTCAGTCATCGCATTAATGATTATAGCATTATGTCTTGCTATACGGTTATTTTGCTCGGCTATAGTTTTTATGGTATTCCTTAAGTTCTCAACTTCAATGTCAATCTTTCTGTTACTATAAACCACTTCTTTCTTTTCCATCTCAGCAATCTTAGCACCCATATCATCGATCTTATTTTGCAGAGCCCAGTTTTTAATTTTTAGCTCATTAATTTCAAAGAAAGTCCAATCCAGGAGTTTAGAGTGGGACTCGGAATTGGTTTTGGCAAGGTTGAGAAAATTCAGAGAGGGCTCTTTTCCAGTGTTAACAGGGGAATTATCATTAATATGTATGTCCAGCTAAGGGTCAGCACAATGCTCAGATTTGTTGGTCTCGGACTCCTCCGACTCAGAGGACTCTTCGGTGTAGGAAACAAGGCTTTTGGCCTAGGTTTTCTTGTCAATGGGGCTGATCTTAAGGGAAGGACTATCAGGCTCAAGCTCGACACGGCTTTTACCAGTATCCCTGGAAGGGCCAGCAAGCAAGCTAGGGGCTTTTCGAATCAGGCTAGAGTTAGGCAAATAGTCCAAGTCATTGGGCTCAGTATCATCACTCGCAGAGTCAGGGTTGGTTTCCAAGATAGCGGAAGCGGGCACATGGAGATGTTCAACAACTAGCCTAATTAACCTGGTGTGCAGGATGGGAAATCTTTTAGGCTTTTCTTGTTGTCCTTCAAGCTTTTCTTTAAGGAG
Source organism: Sequoiadendron giganteum (assembly GCA_007115665.2). Taxonomy (NCBI): domain Eukaryota; kingdom Viridiplantae; phylum Streptophyta; class Pinopsida; order Cupressales; family Cupressaceae; genus Sequoiadendron; species Sequoiadendron giganteum. The sequence goes on from CM021102.1 coordinate 381,453,555, forward strand.
CAGAAAAGATAATATGGGATAGAGACCCTTACCTTGTGTTGGAAATGGTTGAGGAGAGCAAAGTGGTATCCATAGACTTTAGTGAAGCGCCCATCCACCATGATGTACTCCATGATGACCCGAAGAACCTTTCTCCATATAGTCTTTATGGAGTCAACATCAAAGTAACTATTAGCAATTTTGATCATACTTAGCCTTTCCTTATGATTTTTAGGAAATCTGATAACAGCTTCATCAGAAAAATCCCTGTCCCTAAAGAACTTCTTCCCATCAGTGGGTAATCTCGTAACATTAGCAATGAGGTTTTCGCTGAATTCCACATTCCTACCAAACAGAGTTAAATTACCATCATTCCAATTTTTGGTGAAGAGATCCATGGCCTCCTGGTTAGAGCCATGAAGCTTCTCAAGGAACGGAATCAACCCTCCGCTTTTAATCTTGTTCCACACCTTGGCATTTTTCATATGTATTTCGTAGCTGTCCGACTCAGTTCAATTTTTGTCTCCTCCCATTTCGGCCAACACAGTGAAGTAGGCCCAAACACAAGCCTTTCTAAAATTCGCCCTGCCAAATCTAAGAACCCACAAAGCATGCGGAGTTTTCTTGCAAATTACTCCATTGGGCTCAGTCCCATGCAATCTAATGATTGTGATGTGATAGATCCAACCTATCCACATTAAAGGGATAACACGTTGCTTTTCCATGTGATTTATCATAATTTAATAGGGCATAGACATTAAAATTTAGATCACTAATATTTAGCCAGATACACACTTCTTTACTCTTAACTCCTTCATTAGCAAAAATTTCTGCAACAACATTGGCTTCTCTATAGGTGTGTGATATTTTAACTTTTTCAAATTTGGCCAAGTTCAATATGGCTTCCTCAATCCATGAATTGATGGTCCACGAGGGGGGAGACTTGCCACAGAGGCATTCAATTATGTTTTTAGAATCTCCTTCAAGCCATAGATTTTTTATGTTAAGATTTTGGGCTAAATTTATGATGTGGTAAGTGCTAGCAGCCTTCGCCAGATGATTAGTTTGAGAGCCAAGAGGTGAGGTAATCACACTAATGAGGTTGCCATAGGAATCCCTTATAACTCCACCACAGCCCACTACCCCCAGATTGCCTTTAGCCATGCCATCAAAGTTAGCTTTGATCCACCCGTTTGGCGGAAGAGTCTAGAAAACTCCCTCTCTGTCCTTTTTGGCCTTTGTAATAGAACCAGAAAAAATAGTATTAATGTTCCATTCCTTAGCAATAGTAAGATCATTGTTTGAAAACTCCACATTCATGGTCTTCCTGTCCTTCTGGGCCACGACATTGAAGTTTTCCTTCAGGGATTTGACAATTTTATCAAAGACAATATCCACAGATGCTTCTTTGCCCCTAAAAATTTTGTTGTTGCATTCTTTCCAAAGGCCTCATGCAATATGAGGGAAGGATAAATCCCAAAAAGACCCGAGCAAAGGGTTCCTTGTCAGAGCTTTCCACTGAGAAAAGAGATCTTCAATAGACAAATGGAAAACCCAAGGAAGGTTCCATAACCTAATGAAATTTTCCCACAGAGAAGCAGCAAAAGAGAAATGAAGGAATAAGTGACACACATATTCTACCTCCATCTTACAGAGAAAGCATCTATTTGGGATTTGAAATCCGCATTTGCACAGGTTGTCAATCGTGATTATGGTGGTAGAATTAGGCCTTATGATGAAAAACTCTCCTCTACTCTAAGTAGAAGTTGAAAGGCTTATTCCACAAAATATATTGGCAACACAATTTTTTTATTATGAACTAAGGTGCATAAACTATTTATATGCATGGACACATTTTAGCATCATCTTCCAGATGAGTGGTGTGAGTTTTGAGTTAGTAAAAATCTTTAGTGTATTCCTTCATATATGACTCCCATTGGCACAGGTTTTGGATCTTCTTCAGCACATCCATTGAGTAGTTGGCTATCATAAACCTACCCTTGAGATTTATCATGATTTCATCCCACATTAGGATCATTATTTTCTCCCTATGTTCATGTTTCTCTTGACTGAATCCCACCATAATAGAATTCTCTTTCAAATTTGTGGTGACATACTTCATATGTTTAGGGCGTTGTATGGATTTAAACTCAAAAAAAAATCTGTAACTTAATGATCTAGACCAACAAATATTTTGGATTTTAGGTTTTTTAGTAGCCATGAGATTAAATCTCAATTTTCTCCTTCCTTCATCAAGGCTATGTGAATTTATCTTCTATGCTAAGTTTATCCTTTACAATTACACCATCTTTACAAAATTTACAAACCATTCTCTCATTTATATATTTGTTATTCACATTTATAGCTATAAGCTAAGCTAAAAAGTCAATATCCAACCTGAATATTCTAAATACATCTAATAAGACTTCAATAACCTTATAAAATACAAAGGTTCCTTTTCAATCTAATTTTTTGAAAGAATAAAGACAAGACCAATATCCCAAACCACCAAAAGTATAGATGTAGAAGAAGGAGGGTGTCTAAGAAAGTATACTCATTCTTTGAGCTTTTTGCAAGCTGTTGGAGTCCATAATTTAATTCTTGTTATAGGTTTTTTATTTTCTAATTTTGTGTTTGGTGTGCATTCTTTGTTGTCTACATGACAATGTCTCCTCTATTTTAAGCACAAGCTAAAAGGCTTCTTCTATAAAATGAATTGATAAGAAAAAATAATCTTAAATTGAGGTGCACAAACTAATTATATTGTTGGACACTTTTTTTGTGTCATCTTCCACATGATTCATGTTTGTATTGAGTTAGAAAATTCTTTAGTGTTCTATCATAGATGATTCTCAATCACATTCTGTTGTAGCTTCTTAAGCAAATCCACATAGTAGTTGGTTAGCATAAATTGACCCTTGAGATTCATCACAATCTGATCCCACAATTAGATCTTTCTTCTTTCCTCTATGTACATGGTTCTTCTTCAATGAATTTCAACACAAGAGAACATGTCGTTCCAAATTTATTGTGGCATACTTCATATGCTTATGATCTTCTATCAATTTGAACTCAAAATATTTCTTAAATTCAATGATCTAGTCCAATGATTTAGACTCTTTGAATAATTGGTTATATAGAATATCAATTTACACTATGATAAATCTACTGAAAGAATGGCGAGCATATGTCTACGATAGTAGGTGATGTTGATATTCAGATAACCATATGGCGTACGACTTAGGTATTCTGCGACCTAACGAAAAGATCACCGATTCTGGAAGTATATTATAATTAAAGGACTATGTCAAGATGAATTATTCCTTAATCCAATAAAAAAAATGAATTAGTCCTTGCGGAGTAGTTAATGTTTGGGCTATATAAATCATGTAATACACAATTCAATTACACATTCATATCTTGAGCTCTTGTTCTCGCTTCTTCTGCATTTCTATTATAATGGCTAACCGCATGATTTACTTCACGTTGGGACTTTTTTTGTTGATATCTTGTTACAGCAACATAGTCATGGCAGAGGATTTAGATCTGTTGCAAGATTTATGTGTTGCAGACAAGGAAAGAAAAGGTGAGTACATAATTTTATACAATGGTGTGTTTATGATTTTCTTATCAGGCGAGTTACTAACAAATTGATTAAAACAGTTTTGGTGAACGGGTTCGTTTGCAAAGACCCAATGGCAGTTTCAGCAGACGACTTCTTCTTCCTTTGACTGGGGTAGCTAGGGAACACCGACAATGTAGTCGGCTCCAATGTAATGGCGGCAAACGTTAATCAGATACTAGGCCTCAATACGTTGGGAATATCGTTGGCCCGCATCGATTTCGCAGTGGGTGGAATAAATCCTCCTCACACACATCCAAGAGCCACCGAAGTCCTTCTTCTACTAGAAGGCGAGCTTCTTGTTGGTTTTATTGACATGAACAACAACTTTTTCAGCAAAACTTTGGAGAAGGGGGATGTGTTTGTGTTTCCAAAGGCACTGGTGCATTTCCAGCAGAATGTGGGGCACGAAAATGCAGTGGCCATAGCTGCATTGAGCAGCCAGTTTCTCAGAGTTCAGACAATTGCCAATTCTCTATTTGCAGTGGATCCCCCTCTCACTGATTCTGTATTGAGCAAGGCCTTCCGCATCACCCAGGAACTTGTGCATTTCATTCAGGCCAAATTCGCCTAAGTTTCTGAAGTGGAATTTGATGTGGTCTATTAAATAATACAAAGAAAAGGAGAGACCACCTGAGAAACCATCTCTTACAAATATTTTTTTGTACCGTTGAATAAAACTACTAATTATCATACTATTCATAGCATTTGTTTTCAACATTAGTATATCATGAGCATATTCCAAAGATTAAAAATTGATGTTATTATCATAAAGATTTCCATAAGCATTAAAAATTAATTTTGTTGCAAGTATATTTAAAGGTAAGTTGTAAATACATTTTAAATATAATTGAGAAGTATCTAAAAGTATTCATGAGCATTTCATGTAATAACATCCTTATATTAGCTATTCATTCATTTGTATTGCATATTCAACATGTTAACAATATTTTTTTACATACAAATTGTGAACAACAACAAACAAGGTACTTGACTTGGACAAAAGAACTAATACTTTAATTCTTACATACTAATCTACTAAGGGCATTCTTTAACACAACCCTAACCTCAATTTCGCTTTGACATAAAAAATGAATAATTTGAAAGAAGGTAATAGCTAGAGATAGGCTTATAGAATGAGAACCAAAATTGTAGAATGGAAGGTATATTATGCACTATGTGTATTCATTGGAACTGTATTTTCAAAGGTATATGATATTTTACGCATTTTGTGCAATAATTCTAAATATGATATGGATTATTGATTACCATTTCTTTTATGCTTATATATACATACATATATATGTATATAAGAGAATCTAGAGTGATATGCATATGTGTCAATACGTATTAGTTAATTTTATTTTTTTCTATCTATACGAACTTATGACAGAAGAAAAATTAACATGAGAATACATTGAGTTTCATGTACTACTTACTATTTTTCTATAGAAATGAAAGATATAAATGCAAATGAACATAAAAATTGATATTTTTATATTTAGATAATAAATAGATTTTACTACTCTTTAGAGCACCATAGATTGATGGTGAATAAGATATGCAAATTTAATAACCCTACTCAAGGGCATAATATGCCAAGACTATGGCAAATAATTTACTAAGCTCTATAATTAGTATATTGGTTATCCATTGTGTTTTCTTGGTGGTCATTATTATATGGATCAAGCAAGAGTTATTAGTTTTGTTGATAAATGACCCATATTTCAATTTGACTTACAGTTAAAAGGCTTTGGGCAAAGTGATGCTATAGTTTTATGCACCATCAATTTGTAACACATTTCAGAGTTGTATTTTATTCAAAAGTTAACATGAGCTTGATGGTATCTAGGGTTGGTATCACTAACCAGATGTGATAGTGATTATATATTTATACACTTGGTTATCGAATTTGGTTTTAATATAGATGTCATTGGCCACCATCATTGAAGGGTCACACCATTTCTTGTAGGAAGTTGAGTAGGGGCACATAGTGCTTGTGGTTGGAGGTAAAGTGCTCAAGTGATTCTCTCCCTCTAAAAAACTTGATACGTTCTATTTATCTTGCACACTCAGATGATATGACTTAATCTTGGTGAATCCAAATGGACTCATGTAAATTTATATGTATTTATAGAATTCTAGGATCATAATTGTTAATATGAGTTGTAATGGGCAATAGTTAGAGATAGGCTTATAGAACGAGGACCAAAATCGTAGAATGGAGGTATATTATGCACTTTGTGTATTCATTGGAACTGTATTTTCAAAGGAATATGATATTTAATGCATGTTCATTTTAAATATGATATGGATTCTTGATTACCATTTATTTTATGCTTATATACATACATATATATATGTATATAAGAGAATTTAGAGTGATATGCGTATGTGCTAATACATATTAGTTATTTTTTTTCTATATATATGAACTTATGATAGATGAAAAATGAACATAAGAATACATTGAGTTTCATGTAGTACATGTTAATTGTTTTATAGAAATGAAAGATATAAATGCAAATGAACATAAAAATTGATATCTTTATATTTAGATAATAAATAGATTTTACTTCTTCTCTTTTGAGCATCATAGAATGATGGCGAATAAAATATACAAATTTAATAACCAAACTCAAGGGCATAATATGCTAGGACTATGGCAAATAATTTACTACGTTTTATAACTAGTATAAATTGGTTATGCATTGTGTTTTCTTGGTGGTCATTATTATATGGATCAAGCAAGAGATATTAGTTTTGTTGATAAATGACCCATATTTTAATATGACTTATAGTTAAAAGGCTTTGGGCAAAGTGATACTATGGTTTTATGCATCATCAATTTGTAACACATTTCAAAGTTGTATTTTATTCAAAAGTTAACATGAGTGTGGGTACATCTAGGGTTGTATGAGTAATTGGATGTGACAGTGATTATATAATTATACACTTGGTTATCGAATTTGGTTTTAATATAGATGTCATCATTGGTCACCATCATTGAAGGGTCACACCATTTCTTGTAGGAAGTTGAGTAGGGGCACACCTTGTTTGTGGTTGGAGGTAAAGTGCTCAAATAATTCTCTCCCTCTAAACAACTTGATTCATTCTATATAGCTTGCACTCATATGATATGCTTAATCTTGGTGAATCCAAATGTACACTTGTAAATTTATATGTATTTATAAAATTCTAGGATAATAGTTGTTAATATGAGTTGTAATGGTTATTTTGAATAAAAAATGAATAATTTAAAAGAAGGCAATAATTAGAGATAGGCTTATAGAATGAGGACCAAAATCATAGAATGGAAGGTATATTATGCACTTTGTGCATTCATTGGAACCGTATTTTTAAAGGCATTTGATAGTTTACGCATTTTATGCATTCATTTTAAATATGATATGGATTCTTGATTACCATTTCTTTTATGCTTATATATATGTATATAAGAGAATTTAGAGTGATATGTGTATGTGCCAATACATATTAGTCAATTTTTTTCTATCTATATGAACTTGTGATAGAAGAAAAATGAGCATGAGAATACATTGAGTTTCATGTACTACTTGTTATTTTTTATATATAAACAAAAGATATAAATGTAAATGAACATTAAAATTGATATTTTATATTTAGTAAATAAATATATTTTACTTCTTCTCTTTTGAGCACCATAGATTGATGGTGAATAAAATATACAAATTTAATAACCCAACTCAAGGGCATAATATACCAATACTATGGCAAATAATTTACTAAGTTCTATAATTAGTATATGGATTATGCATTGTATTTTCTTGGTGGTCATTATTATATGGATCAAGCAAGAGATATTAGTTTTGTTGATAAATGACCTATAGTTGAATGTGACTTATAGTTAAAAGGATTTGGGCAAAGTGATGCTATGGTTTTATGCATCATCAATTTGTAACACATTTTAGAGTTGTATTTTATTCAAAAGTTTACATGAGCTTGAGGGTATATAGGGTTGTAATGACTAATACGATGTGATAATGATTATATATTTATACACTTGATTATCAAATTCGGTTTTAATATAGATGTCATCATTGGCCACCATCATTGAAGGGTCAAACCATTTCTTAGAGGAAGTTGAGTAGGGGCACACCTTGTTTGTGGTTGGAGGTAAAGTACTCAAATTATTATCTCCCTCTACAAACTTGATACATTCTATATAGCTTGCACTCAGATGATATGACTTAATCTTGGTGAATCCAAATGTACTCTTATAAATTTATATGTATGTTTATAAAATTCTAGGATAGTAGTTGTTAATGTGAGCTGTAATGGTTATTTTGATTTGAATTTGTATTATTGAACATGCAATGTATTTCATTTAATCTGCAAATTGATGGAATTTTATGTTTACTATTTGATTTGAAACTAAATATTTATTAAAATATTTAAATTTATCTCCTCATAATTAATTTTTAATTCAAATTTTTTAAATATTGAGGTGGTCTCTTACAAATAATAAGAAAAATCTTCATATAAATAAAAAAATTCAACCAACAATGAGTAAATATTTATAGTTGATACAACCCCATGTGGTCACTAAGATGCTCTTAGATGAGACCCCTCAAGTGATATTTTATTTTTTGAGATTGGTGCTCTAAAATAAAACAATATAAAAGACAACTTCAACCACCAAAGAAAACATACTTCTAATTTTCATAATCCACACTTGTCTAAGTCTTCAAGTCCTTTACCATTCTTAGAAATGGGATATTATTTACACTCACCCTATTATGTCACCTTTCTAATGTACACGTCCAAAATATTGGTAATTTCCTATCACTACCTTTAAGGCATTCATGCTCTCTGATTTGAAACTTCTTGAGTCTAGACAAACTATCTTTACAAATATTTGTATAGTAGAAAAAATGATTTTAAGAAAAAAATGAAATATATCCATCTCTTCATGCAACTTGGTTTCATGCACATTTGTTGATAATTATCTAAAATTTTGCAAGGAACAATATTCTTTAGTTTCAATTTTTCATATATGTAAGTGTTTATTTTATCTTAAATATTTATTTACATGTTATTTTTACCTAGCATTGCTCTCTTCTAGTTCCTTCTTAACCCTTGAATGAACATATTTTATGTGTTACACAAACTATTTATCCAATTTAATATGTTCTTGTATTATTCTATCCTCATTATATTTGTGAGATATTTAAAAAGAAATATACATCATATTCAATAGAATCTTCATTCTTGACCAATTAACTATATTTTTGTATGTAAAATAAGCCTACACTAACAAAAAGTTCCACTATGTGTGTTTATCTCCCACTAACAACCTTGTTACATTGTACTGATTCTATTTTATAATCTTGGTTTTGATAACATATCTATGAATGGTATATAGAACTATACTTAAGTTGTGCACCCAATTTCTTTCATAGGCTGCCAAAATTGATAAAGAAACTATGTATCCCTCTATGAGTCTATACTCTATAATATCCCATTCAATTTTACTATCTCCTTGAAGAATGGGTTAGTACTATTGGATGTAACATTTTCTAATGAAACAACTTGCACAATAGAATAATAGAATAAGACATATGCTACAAATACTTGATAATAATATGCCACTTCAAGGGGGAAACCTCCTACTCCAATTTGATGAGGATACATAGATGGTATTCAATAATAATGCAGTACTCAATATGGTGATGATAAATAACCACTATATCCTATATATACCTATTCATTCCTTGGATACCATCCAAGGCGACATAGATACTTAGCCCTTAGGATTACATACCTATAAATTATTAGAATAATTGTTATGCATCTTATTTAAGAGTTCATTTATCCTTAATATAACTACTAGTGACTTGATACACACTATAGGATTAGAGGCATACAATTCCCACCTCTTTAGAAAAGCATTATTCTTAAGATTTATCAATTATGCATGCTTCTACACAATATCTTCATATTCCTATGTGGTAACTTTGAATAATAAATACTTCCATTTTGTGAGGTACTTTATGATTATTTTGTTGAACACACTAGATATTGAGAGGAGAGGGGGTGAATTACTATTTTGCAAAAACTTGAACCCCTTCGGAGCTTGAACTAATCAGAACAATACTCCTTAACCAAATATAAACCCTTAAATACATTGTAATATGACAAAGATTCATTGAAATAAATTTCCTAAGTTCTCACTGTGTGCGTAAAATAAACTACGTAATAAGCCATTGCAATAAAAAAATTTCCTTTCTTTCTTGAGAATACATGAACAAAGATGCTATACAATATGCAGTAAGGATTTCCGTTCCATTACAATATTTTGCAAAGTACAATATTCCAACAAAGTAAAAAACTACATACACAACTCCTTCGAGCAGTGATAACTTTAGGAAACCCCCCTCAAAAAAGATATAAAATCCTGTTGAATCTTTCATTTTTTAAGGAAAAATTATTAATTTCTATTGGCGAATCTTTCATTTTTATCAAAAAAATATTAATTTTATTGGTGATTTTTTTACATCACTAAAATTTTGTAGAAAATTTTGGCTCATCTTCAAAAACAGTAGGAAAATGCATTAATTATGATGGCGAATCTATCCGATCTAAAAGTAATTCTCATAGAAAAGTTGGGGCCTGAAGGTGGAAATTATCGATGGGTTGAATGGGTAGACTATAATATTTACTTTCCACCATTGTTTTAAAATATAATATAATGGCTCTCATTATATTTTGCAAGGTAAAATGTATCCATGATCTGTAATTCTCATGGGGCTCAAAATTTTTTTTAGATCATTGATCTAATGACCCTTGTACTTTGTAAGGTAAAATTCACACATAATCTATAATGCTCATGAGACCTAAAATTGTGGGGCCCATGAGCATTACAAGTCATGGGTACATTTTACCTTGTGGAATACAATAAGGGCCATTAGATTATATTATAAATCAATGGTGGAAACTGAAGATTAGAAATATGGTCCTAAACCAACTAATAATTATGATTTACTATTGGCGAATTTATATAGATTTCTACTATAATTTATAAAATTTAGGCGACTCTAATCTAATCATGTATTAAATATTGTGGTGAAATTTTGAGTTAATTTTTTTAATAAAATAAATTATTTGGTGATTTACATAAGAATATAATAAAATTTTGTAAAAATGTGAAAATACAAGTCACACTGTAGCTCAAACTATTAGCCAGTTTTATATTCCCAAATTTCAACTATTAGCCAATTGGTGAATATTAGCCACTACAAATATCATTGGAAGGCATATTACATATGCAAAGAAAAGTAATTAAAATTTTGTCATACCTACAAATGAGGAGACAAGAAAAATGGTTATAATATTTCAATTAACATTGAAAATAAAGAACAAGAAAAAGGATCGACATGTGTAAAAAGGAGGTTGTTGATCTTGGTGATGAAAATAGGACAATTATTTTTCAGTTGGGATTCAAAAAAATGACTTGAGGGAGATTGGCACAAATAGGAGAGGAGGAATAAGGTTGGCTTAAGGAGGAGTGGGTGGATGTTTTTATTTAGCGTAGGAAAGAAGAGTGAAATACCTCTTATATCATTCACCTATCGAGTAGATCAAGAGTGAAATACAATAAATTGTCATATGTACACACTACCAAGCAATGACAATATTCTTTTTAGGTCCATAATAGATTCACATCCATAACTAGGTGTAGGATCCTTGTTGTTTTTTCTAATATCTTCATCAAAGCATAACCATCTCAACATACATTCTAAAAAAATAAGAGATCTCTTAGCCTCACCCAAGTCTCTCTGGTCTCCATGACTACCCACCAATCAATCCATGCCACATTCAAATGCAATCTTGTGAAATCATGAAGCTCTAAGAAAAATGATTAAGACTCAAAACCAAAGAGAATAAATAAGACCATTTTCAAAGTTCCAACTAGAGAATCTAGAAAATATCATGACGTCATGTGATCTAGCATCCCCTCCTAGGAGATCACATGAAGATAACCATCTATTAAATAAAATGATTAATCAACATCACTGTCAAAGCTTCCATTGAATTGTGTAACCAAGCTTTCTAGGCATCATGATAGCCATCTCCTAATTGAAGATCCTCCATGGACCCAATACAATCAAAGAAATCAACACCATGAGCTCCAAAAAGGTAAATTCAAACCATGATCTCAAAACCAAGAAGATATGAGTGATCCCACAATACTAGTTTACAATTTTTAGCCAAACTAGACATTGAACTGATTTTTTCTAACTAAATCTTCACTTTTGAACACCTATAGCGGCTAAACCGTGAGGAATTTGAAGATGATGCAAACTAGTGATTTGTGACATTTTTCCTTTAGATTCTAAATATATATTTTTTTAAAAAAATGGAATCAGATTGCGCTTCTTTTTCCATCTCCTTCGAAAACTAGTTTTTTCAGTAAACACCATTTTTTAGGAGTGATGCTCATCGTATAACACACAATTTTTTTTCCATGAAGGATAAAATTATAATTTTTTCAAATTTATATTTTTAACTACGATATCTAGTGCTTGCAATTGGTTTCATAGTGATTTATTGAATATATTTTCCTTAACCAAGTTTCGAAGTCAAACCAATTACAATTCAAAAATAGGCGGACCGTATAACACATAATTTTTTTTTGTATCTATCAAAATTATTATTTTTTGTTGGTTCAAGGACTTCAATATCTGGTGCACTCATATTTTTCAAATTTTTTTTTGATAATCTTCTATTTTTCACATGTGCAGAACAAAGAGTTTGATTTTCGATGAAAAACTTACATTCACAAGAAATAAGAAATATATAATAGAAAAATTAAATTTATTTAGTGGGTGGTAGCGAGGGTGTCCCTCCAGGAAGGTGGCATGTATGCCACGATGGCGTTGGTCAGGTGGAAGTCATGCATGAGGTGGTAGACCGGTTGTTAGGGTGGAAAGCGTTGGTGTTGCCTTAAAGGTGGAAGTACGGGCTTTGTTAGGTTTTTAGTTGGCTGCAACTTTCTCTTATGATGGTTTCTAATGGTTTTCATGCTTGTTTCATGGAATGACATCTCACTTGAAATGAATTGGTACAATTTGGAAGGGTGGCAGTGTTAACAAAACTTGGGTTTCTAATGGTTCACTTGGATCTCTTTCGCATTATTATTGTTTTATGATGTGAGAAGTCTGTGGTTTCTTGCCTTCCCTTCTATCAAGTGTCTCTGATAAAAGTTTGAGGATGGCGAAGTTCACAAAATTTGTAGTGGAGGTTCCAGTTGTGGGCCTTGCTCATTTTGGAGCAGACATGCCAATAGCCCTGCATTCGTCAGAGAGACAGACTTCTTTCAGGGAAGTCACTAACCAGTGGTTGAAAAGGATCTTGGTGAAGTATGATCCGCTGGTGCTTGTGGTGGTGAATATGTTGTTGGGATAGGGAAATTTAGAGGCTAAGGAGTATGGGACAGATAATCTCCAAATTTCATCTCGCTTCCTGGCCTCTCTACTTGATAATTTGGAGCTGAAGGCTGAGGTTAAGCAGTTTTTGTTGAAGCTATTCAAAGAGGACTTAGTTGAAGGTGTAGATGAGGTGTTGCGTGTGATGCTCGAAGGAAGAGGTTTCCCTCGTCCTTATGATGTGGAGCGGGTCCAATCAGAGGACACAGTGAAAATCTACCCATTCCTTTTGGATTTGTAGGGTCCAGGATTAATGCGGCACAGGGCTATTGTGGCAATGGCCATTATCTTTCTGAAGAAAGTTTTTGGGCTGATGGTGGTGGATAAAGAAGACTGGAAGGAGGAGTTCAGAGATTTTGCAGTTTTAAATAAATTTATGTAATTTGGGGGTTAGTTCTTTCAGAATAGGGGTAGTTTTTGGTTGGTCTGGTCATGGTTGCCTAGCATATTTTAAACATTTTAGTGGCTAGAATTATTAATTTTGCAATGGTTTCGGTCATCATTTTTTAGATGTTTACATTGTCTGATAAACTCTTGGTTCGACTTATTTTGGTGGCCCTGGAGGGTTGGTTTTCTTGGGTTTTCTATTAACTCTCTCTCTTGAGTAGTAGATGCTTGTTAATTTGAAGTCTTATTATTATAATTAAATAAGCTCTTATGCATTGAAAAAAATAAAATAAAATTTATTTAAAATTATACTTCTTGGGAAGCTTATAATAAGGACTGCATACTTACAAAAAAAAAAATTTAAATGAATTCATTTGATCCCCCCAAAGGTAAATCAAAAGTGGTTTTTTATGAGCATTTTGATAGGTGTAAAAGAGACTCCGTTATAGGTATGGTTTAAAACTAGCGGGGTTCTATCCAAGGGGGTTTGATCTAAGGTGGTTTGATCAAACCCTCTTCAATTGGAATCCTTAAAATGAGGCTTTTTAAGGCTTAAATCATTATATTTTCTAAAAATATTTGATTTCAACAAAAATCAGAATCTCCCAAAAAGTGTAAACCAACATTGTGGGATCACCCATACAATAGCCACACATCCTTTGTCAATAGAACCAAATATGTCATTAAAATCTCAATGCAATCTGAAAAAAATATTCCAAGAATTCCTTATGACACCAACAACCATTGCAAAATACCATCCATCTTCTAATCGAATATTATCCATGGCTCACTACACATTGCAACATCAATAAATTAGAACCAAAATCTTGAAACAAAGAAGATAAAAAACATTATAAAACCGCATAAATCTCCCACTGAAATTGATACCAAGTTATTAAAGGAATCATGACCAACATCATTTCCAACACTCTACTAAAAGTGAATAGAGCTTCTCATACACCATAAAATACTAATATAGAGTCAAATTAACAACTATATTAGGTACTCCCAATAACCATCTCTCACTACAATAAACATACCAATGTAATAATGGTGACCAAGACATCAAATTTTTTTACAAGATTTTCTCATATGCAACATATCAAAGGAGAAATACATAATCAGTGCGCCAATCTCAAGTAAGTAAAAATAGATACAACCCCACATTAGTAACATGCAAAATATAGATAATCAGGTATAACATGTGGATTTACAAGACTCAAACACTAGGGTCAAATGTTAGACATGATTTTCCAAAAAAACCAACATAAGAGTAAACATAAATCAATAGGAACCCTCCCAAAAGCCATGCAAACCTGCAATTGTCTTCATCTAGAACACCCTAAATATAGTCTTATCACATTTCTATATATAAAATATTTTATTTAACATATATAACTTGCAAAACAATCTCTATAAATTTGAAATCCACTTAAACATCCAATCATTCACATCAAACATGTCATTCGAATAATAGAATGATCATAGATCTACAAACCCACAACTGAGAACAAGAGAAAACTACAACTCAACAAGAAAATCAAGTTGTGCAAGAGATTATAACTTATGAAACATATCATCTTCATAAATCACAAAGAGGTCGGTGGGTTATCTTCCATTGATTTCATGTAACCAAGGACTAAAACCATGAAGCCAACATAAGAAATCCATTTTGTAGTCCAAATAGTGAGTGTTTCTTTATGTGACTAGGATGTCTAAAGAACCGATCCAACATGAACACCTTCTCATTGCACATGAACTCAAGGTAAAGGAAAAAAAACCAAATAAGAGGATACACATATTGTCAAACAAGAGCTCCAAGTTACCAAAACATAACCAAATCCATAAAGATTCATAATCATGAGCTTCCAATGCCCAAAATAGATCACACTGACAATATCCATGGATTCCAATATATCAAATATGCAAAAACAAATATTCAAGAGGAAGAAACCCATAAATTTGAAACTAATATGAAGACTAGGCTCTAGAAGCAAGTGAAAAGGTGGATGATGGAAGGAATGAAGTTAATGTTTTAATAGAAGGGAAATATAGAACAAAAAATACAATTAAGGATGATCCTATGGACTTCAGACCAAATGGTAGTTTTGGATCTAGGAACTGATTTATCTCAACATAGAGAGGTCTTAGATTCAAGTCAAAGCCCCTTGGAGGAAATAGAGGTTGTAGAGAATTCCTAAATTTTGGAGGTGGAATTTCTAAAGGTATAGGGTGGTAAGAATGATTTAGATATAATGAGATACTTAAGGAGAGTGGTAACTTGTGAAGGGAGACCCTCGTAATCCTGACCCAGTAGGGGCAAGAGTTTGAAAATCCTCTATAGGAGTTGGTTTAAATCCTAGGGACCATGGGTAAGGTTAGAAGAACAAGATGTTATATACATCTATTGCTATGTGGTCACTAATCATGCTATACTGTATGCTTTTTAGTACTGTACACTCTTCATGTATCCTCACCGGGGTCTGGGGCCAGGCCGGGCCTCGGGTGGGGGTTCGGGGGCGACAACCCCCGAGAAAAAAAAATTCACCCTTTTTTTTGCTTTGTCACCAAAAAGGAAAAAAAGCGACATTGTAAACCCTAATTTCTGGAAGCTTCTAAAAGATTTCTATAAGCAATTGGGATGGGGAGTTGTAGGAGGGTGATTATTCACAATATTGTAATATGTTTTGCACTGGATAATAAAATCATTGGATGGCTACGGTTTTGTGGATGTAGCCCAGATTGGGCGAACCACACATTAAATTCTCTGTGTTGTCTTGTTTTTGATATAATTTTTTGTGTGTTTTATTTCTCTATTTTATTGATCAAATCTATATTTAACTTGTTAGATATATGCCTTCTAGCCCTAACAAGTGGTATAAGAGCGGGTTGTGTTTGATTATCGTCTGCAGGAAACTCTCACAATTGAGTGGAAGTCTCACGGTTAAGTGGGAGCAATGGTAGACGAGGGTAAGTTGAAGGTTGAGAAGTTCAATGGGTAGAACTATTAGTTATGGAAAATGTAGATGGAGGACCACCTCTAAGAGAAGGATTTATGGTGGCCATTGGAAGGGAAAATCAAGAAACCCTTAACAATGTCTAATGAAGACTGGGATATTTTGGATAGAAAGGCACTTGGCAGTATTCGTTTATGCCTGGAACAATCAGTGGCATTCAATATTACAAAAGCAAAGACAACTCAAGAGTTGATGGAAACCCTAGAAAAGTTATATGAAAAGCCTTTCGCTTCAAATAAGGTATTTCTTATGAAGCATTTATTTAATATGAAAATGGTAGAAGTTGGGTCAGATACTAATCATTTAAATGAGTTTAATATAGGGTGAACCCACAAAATTGGTTTACAATTTGAGTGAGGAAGGGAAAATTCCAAAAACGTCACCCATTCAAAAAAAAATTGTTTTGAGGGGTTTGAGCAAACTCAATGTTCGAACGAATAATAAAGGGGTTCAGTTGAACCATGGTTCGAGCGAACCACTTTTCATGTGGTAATTTGTGTTTCCCATTATGGAAAGGGGGTTCGATTGAACCCTAGTTCGACTGAACAAGGGTTCGAGCGAACTCATTAGGTTCGCTCGAACCCCCTTTTTCCCACCTTCCCACCCTCTGACACAAAAAGACTCCAGATTTTTTCCCTTCGAAGCTCGGTTGAGGATGAAAATGGAGGAGACTTCACAGACCCAACTGGAAGATGGTATTCCTCGAAACAAGCTATCCAACGAATATAATTTTAATATGTTTTGGTTTTATTTATGTGTTTTTTTAGTTTTATTAAACATAGGTTTTTCACCAAAAATCAAGATCTTTTTTTTGCACATGTGGAAAAATAGCAAATTATCAAAATAATTTTTTATAAAATATGTTCGTGTTGGGTATTGATGTCGTTGATCCATTACAATTTTTTTTTTTGAATTTTGATACATACAAAAAATTTTATGTTGTATACAGTCCGCCTATGTCTGAATTGCAATTGGTTTGACTTCAAAACTTGATTAAGGAAAAAATATTCAATAGAAAGCTATGAGACAAAATGAAAGTGCTAGATATTGTAGTCACAAATCTATATTCTAACTAGACATGTATTTGGAAACACCTGCCACTTGAATATTATCAAATTTGAAAATAGATCAAGGCATACGATATCTACCTATATTACTACATAAAGAGGATGTGGCTAATTCCTCTGTTACAAAGTGTCAAGGAAACATACAATGATATGGAAATCTTGCAAACAAATACACTGCAATACATTCTCTCACACTAATTTCCATAATTCTCCCAATTTCTTCACACTCAACCATGTGAATACAAACATCTAGGAAGAAGAAAACGATGAAATATAGAACTTGCAAATCAACCATATGCTTGTTTCACACTAACATGTACCAGGTTTTGTAAAGTAAGATCTTCACCATTCCCAAATTGAAAGGATATCAACATCTAACATTCACATCAAATGAAAGAATGACAACAATAGATGTAAACCTCTCATACTAAAGGTAGATCAAACCAATAAAACATTACCACAATAAAGGAAATATGACCAAAGCCACATACTATTTCTTGTACCTCTCCAAATAAGTCCTCAAAACTAGATCCATAACAGCTCAAGACCAAAACAAGGAGAATAATGAAAATCCATATAACCATGCATCTGCTTCTTAACAAGTTGTAATTTTTTTTATATTCAAGACTAACTCATATTGGAAGGAAAGATACAAAGTAAAGAATGCATTTGATATTAAGCTGGGTGACGTAGGAGCATCATATTCAAAATTTTGGTTTCTTTTATTCTTGTTTTGGAATTTTGTGGTGCATATTTTTGGCTGAATGTGATTAAGGAGGATAAAACAATTTTACTTTCCAATTTTAGATTGAAGACCAAGATAAATAAAGTGCACATGGAGGGAAGACAATGCTACTTATCTTTATCTTCTCTCACCCTTTCTCTACCTACCTCTCCCTCCATCACTCCACCCCCTCTCTCTCTCAACTCTATCTCCCTCCCTTCCTCTTTTACTCTCTACTCTCTATCTCTCCTCTCCCTCTCTTACTCCTTTACTCTCTAATCTCTATCTCTCCTCTCCCTCCCTCCCTCCCCCTATCTCTCTCTCTATTCCTCTCTCCCTATCTTTGTATTTGTCTTTATCTCTATCTCTATCACTATCTTTATCCCTACTTCTCTTCCCCCTCCTTTTCTCACTTTCTCTTTCCCTCTCTACTTCTCTCTATCTTACCAATCTATCTCCCTCTCTCTTTGTCACACTCTCTCTACTTCTCTCTATCTCACCTATCCCTCTTTACCTCTCCCTACCTCCCATCTCTCTCTCTCTCCCACCCTCCCTTATCTCTCTCTACTTCTATCTAGGGTGAAGCCACAATAGTGGTTTACAATTTGATGGAGGAAGGAAAACTGAGAAAAAATGACCCCATGACAAAAAAAATGGTTTTAGGGGTTCGAATGAACCTACAATTTCGACCGAACCAAAAAGGGGTTTGACCGAACTAAGGTTCGACCGAACCTATTAATTACTGAGCCCACATTTCCTGCCCAAAAAACAAAATAAAAATGAATATTGAAGGGGGTTTGAATGAACCCTGGTTCACTCAAACCCCTGGGGGTTCGCTATAACCCCCCTAGTTCTAGCGAACCCCCCTTTTCCCACCTCCCTACTCTCTGGCACAAAAAAAATCAATTTTTTTTTCCTTCGAAGCTCAGGTTGAGGATGAAAATGGAGGAGACTTCATGATCCCAACTAGAATCAGGTAGTCCTCAGAATGACCTATCCAATGAATATAATTTTAATATATTTTGATTTTATTATGTATTTGTTTTTTTAGTTTTATTAAACATAGGTTTTTCATTGAAAATGAAGGTCTCTGTTATGCACATGTGGAAAAATAGTATATTATCAAAAAAAAATTGAAAAATATGAGTGCACCAGATATTGAAGTCCTTGATCCAACAAAAAAAAAATTGAATTTCGATATATACAAAAAATGTTACGCGGTATACGGTCACGCTATGTCTGAATTGTAATTGGCTTGAATTCAAAACTTGATTAAAGAAAAAATATTCAATAAAAAATATCTAACCATGTGGAAGCACTAGATATCGGAGTTAAAAATTTAAATTTGAAAGAATTCGAATTCTATCCTTAATTCAATAAAAGTTACACGGTGTGTGTCACTTTTTAAAATGTTGTTTTATGAAAAAAACCAATTTTCTTGGGAGATAGAAAAAGAAGTGCAATTTGATTCCAAAAAATTTGAAAAAAATATTTTTAGAATCCATAGACAAAATATGATGAGACTCTAGTTTGCATCATATTCAAATTCCTCACGGTTTAGCTGCTATATGTGCCCGAATGTAAAGATTTAGTTAAAAAAAATTATTTCAGTGTCCAGTTTAGCCTAAAATTGTAAACCACTATTGTGGGATCACCCTATTTCTAACCTATCCCTCTTTACCCTTCTCTCTCTCACCTATCCCTCTTTAACTCTCCCTCCCTCCCCCCCCTCTATCTCTCTATCTCACGTTTCTCTCACCTCTCTCTCCCTCCCTCTCTCCTTCCCTCACTACTCTCTATCTCACCTCTCCCTCTCTCTACCTACATCTCTCTCTCTCTATGTTGATATCTCTCTCTCACCTCTCTCTCTCCATTCCTACCTCTCCCTCCATCTCTCCTTTTCTACCATTCTCTCTACCTACCTCTCTACATCTATCTCCCCACCTCTCTCTTTGTTTCTCTCTATCTCACCTCTCTCATCTCTCTCTCCCTCCCTACCTCTCCCTCCCTACCTCTCCCTCCCTCTCTCCTTCCCTCTCTACTTCCCACTATCTCCCCCTCCCTCTCTCTACCCCCCCTCTTTCTCTACCCCCCTCTCTCTCTCTACCCCCGTCTCTCTCTCTCCATCCCCACTTCTCCTTCCATCTCTCCTTCCCTCTCTCCTTCTCTCTATCTCCCCTCTCCATCTCTCTACATACCTCTCCCTCTATAAATCCCTACCACTTTCTCTACCTACCTCTCTACCTCTCTACCTCTCTAACTCTCTACCACTTTCCTGCCCTACCTCTCCCTCCCTCTCTCCTTCCCTCTTTACTCTCTATCTTCCCTCTCCCTCTCTCTATGTACCTCTTCCTCTATCATTGCCTACCGCACACACACACTCTATCTCTCTCTACTTCTCTCTATCTCACCTATCCCTATCTACCTCTCCCTCTATCGCTCCCCCTCTCTCTATCTCACCTATCCCTCTTTACTTATCCCTACCTCCCCTCTATCTCTCCCACTCTCCCTCCTCTCTCTCTCTCACCTCTCTCTGTGTTTCTCTCTCTCTCACCTCTCTCTCTCCCTCCCTCTTTCCTTCACTCTCTAGTTCTCTATATCTCCCCTCCCCCTCTCTCTCCCAACCTATTTCTCTCTAACTTTCTCTCTCTCACCTCTCTCTCTCCATCCCTACCTCTCCCTCCATCTCTCCATCCCTATCTCTCCATCTATCTCTCCTTCCCTACCACTCTCTCTTTACCTACCTCTCTACCTCTACCTCTATCTCCCCTCTCCCTCTATCTACCTACCTCTCCCTCCATCACTCCTCCCTCTCCCCCCCTCTCTCTCTCCCTCCCTCCCTCCTCCCCATATTTCTATCTCTCCTCTCCCCCCCCCTCTCTCTCTCTCTCATTTGGCTCTAGCATTTCAAAAATGCATTTTCATTTTGTGAGAACCAAATTTGGTACTCACCAAATGATTTGCACTAGGAAATACCAACCCTTTGGGTTGGATTTGACTTGTGCATCCAACCCAAAGGGTTGGATGACCATTTCATGCTAAAGATGTGTTTTTTTTTAAAAGGTAAAAAAATTTCACACATTTTTAGTTGTGCTCTACATCAAGTTTGCACATGTTTCACTGAAAACTTATAAAAATACCATGACGACGTTAATCTCTCTCTTAGCTATCTAACCATATATTTTTTTCCATGTTTTGATTATGTTAAGGTTTTCATCTTTAATTTCTTTTAATAGCGTGTCTATTTTTTGTCAAAAACCAACATGTCATATTTTGTGTATCATTTTTTAATTGTTCATCGAATTTTGAAACAAACAATATTTTTAGAAACTAGATTCCATTCTCCATGTATTAAAATAAATAAATTGAATTTTGATTATTTTTCAAAAAGTTTAGGGGGAGCGCGCTCAATTTTTTTTTTTTTAGGATGTGTCCACTTCAAAAATGAGAAAAAAAATCATATATTCATT
This sequence comes from Sequoiadendron giganteum, assembly GCA_007115665.2. Taxonomy (NCBI): domain Eukaryota; kingdom Viridiplantae; phylum Streptophyta; class Pinopsida; order Cupressales; family Cupressaceae; genus Sequoiadendron; species Sequoiadendron giganteum. Next base: position 381,475,288 of record CM021102.1, read on the forward strand.
AAAGAATTAACCAAAAAAATTGGTATAAAATACATGGTGTTAGCTAATTTCTCACTAAAGATATTTTTGAAATTCTAAAAAAAGGTTAACATTTTACGGGGAGCACACCAAATGCTATGTTATGTTTTTTGAAAAAAATAGGACCATTTTGTGTTCTCCCCCCTTTTGAAACCTATAATATTCATCATTTAAAAAAAATAGTGGTTTAGAAAGTAGGTTAAGAGAAATACAACTATTGTTCTTGTTGCATCTTCAAATTTTGAGCATAACTATCTTCATTTTCTCGTTGAATATCAAAATTTGCTAATTTTAGAAAAAAGTTGGCATCTTAAGACCCCATTTTTGCATCACATCTTAGTGCACTTACCCACTTTAGATTTTTTATTTAATATTTGCTGGGATTAAAATTTAGGCCACTATAATTACAATATATCTAGAACTTGATAATTAGTCTTTTTGTGCATTTCAATTAATATGCAGATGAGAGGGTCAATATTTCTATAACACAAGTCTATTATAGTCTTGAAACATTATCAACATATATAAATTTATCCATTGGCGACTTTATTAGTGATAACTTGTCAATAATTAAATATACACCACATTTAATTTTACAAATTGAAACTTTCCTTTGTCCATGTGAGTCTATATCATATCCTACCTTCTATAAATCCTTGAAGGAATATACTTTTGTTCATGAAAATATTTCCCTAAGTATAAAATATTGTCTATGATTCATTGTGTAAGCTATTTTGAGTGCCAAAGCATAGTTGAGTTTGAGAAATCTAAGTATAAAACCCATTTCTAAACTTATAGAAATTAATTGAGAAGAGAAATCTTAGTGTCAAAATAAAGGCGAAGACATACTTTTTTTTAAAATACTAGAAAATGATTAGGTAGAAGATATTTTTCAAGTATCAAGATGGTTGAAATCTCTAGAAATTCAAAGGTTCCAATGCTAACATTATGAAGGAGATTTTATGGAACTTCAAAGAATATAATTCTAGAGTGTTTGGCTAGAAAATAAAGGTGAGTATTAAAATTCTCTATCAATTAGCTAAAACTCCTATTGAATATGATGATCTCTTTTAGTTTAAATATAATTCATGTAGAGAATTAGTTGTTTATCTATGAAAATACAATGAACTAGTTTCTCAACCAATAAGAGGAAATGAATGTGATCATAAAATAATTAACAAAGATACCATTTGAAAACCTAGTAAATTGTAATGGTTGAGATTACAAAATTATTTAGTTGAAAAGGCTAGTATAGATTTTTTTTGGTTCTAGCACTTTACACACTAACTCACTTGCATAATGACACTAAGAATCTAGCAATCAAAATTAATCTTCTTGGATACTTATTTGTCTCCCTAAAAAAATGATAGACAAGTACACTAGCGGTATTGCTGCCCTCTAAAAAATAAGTTTAATAATGTATGCTACTTGCAAACATCATATTCTCAAAAATTATACAAAAAATAGAAAACGAATATTTTTGGGAATGCTTGTGATAAATCAAATGTATGAAAAATATTCTCAAGAAAATATTACTACTACCAAGTAAATCACTACTACTATTGAAAAATACAGTTCCTCTACTAAAAATTAAGTCAGTTTTAGTAATAATTATTTAGTATTTTCAACTTCTCTTCTAGAGTAATTATCTCTAATTCTCCAATATCTTCCATTGAAAAGGAAACTCCAAATTATTCAAACTGTAAAAATAATTGGCCAACCAGCCTAGATATTTGAAACACAACTACTTGAGTAAACCATAACATCTTTGGTCCATGATGCTCCTCATGAGCAAGTAGAAGATATTAACATTTTAAATTCTAATAAGGAGGCATAGTAGCCTCCAAAAATTAAAAAAATATAAATGAACCCCCTCCAAATTTGATGAGTAAAATTCAAGTGACTTAATTGTTTCAATGTTTTTCTCATGCTTCTAGACATGCTACCTCTCTGAAGGAAAACATTATTGTAGAGGTTATCTAAAATTTGTCCTATTCTAATATTTTTATTTCTCTTGAGGCATCCATAATGGTTGAATTGAATACTAGAGTAGAGGAATAATTCTAATCATGCATCTTTTGGAGAGTCTTTGTCTAAAGGCTACCTCTTCACCTATAGATTTTAAAATTTAATAAAGAATCCCTAAGATTCAACTCTTTTTAATTTTGAGGATGAGAAAACTATATTTACATTAAAATCTTTAGATGCATTATAAAAAATAGAGGTTCAAACACCTCTAAAAAATAGTAGGAAAACATCTTAGTTTTGTAGGATGCAATTCTAAAAGGAATACCCTTTCTAATGATAAGATAGTTGTAGGACCACCTAGCGCACTCCATATAACACACATGTGGTAATAGTGTTATCTAATGAGCATAGAGTTCCCACATTTCATGAGAGATGTCCTCATTTAAATATAGTTTATTCTACTTGCACCCCTATGGTATGATGTTCCTTAAGGACCCAAACAATGTGAATATACCTATTTACTTTCATATACATTATAACTTACATATTAATATCTATTAATTTTGACTCTTGGTGTATTGATATATTTATTAGTTGTTTCTCTTCTCATCATGAAGCGAATGAATTCTAGTTCTTTATGAATTAAATTTGGCGATACCTTTGTCAATAGATATAAATAATAAATTATTCATTCTTACAATTCCATACATCCTCTCATGATTTGACATGTTTCTTTATAGGTTGTTTATTTATTGATCCTAGATTATGAGTAATGTTGTAAAAGCTATGTTAAAAATGAACCAGTTCATGTTGCCTTGTCTATATTACTATGTTATACTAATGATTGTGACTGAGTGTGTAGGATATTTTTAATGTGTCCTTCTTGCCTCTCATAGAATAATATTTAATTTATAAAAGTAAAGTTGACAGATCCTAAGAGGGAGGATTGGAGAGTTTTGAATATTAGACACTTTTGTGGGTTTCCTCAAGAATGTAGCTACCAAAGTTACAAGATTTTTAACTATGAACTACAAGATGCACTATACAATTATGATATTAATCCAGTAGCTTTAATTTCAGGTTCATAGAAATTAGCCTTGAAAAATATGATAAATATTCTATAAAATGGCCAATGATATGTAACGATACAATGAAGAACATATTTTACAATGTAATCAAGAGTATGCATGTGAGTACTTGTAGACAAAAATTACACACAAATTTGGAAAATGGATATACTCACTACTTCATCCTCTACCAATATATCTTGATCATAAAAATTATTCAAAATATCTATATTATGAAGCTTCAATATATATATATATATATATATATATATATATATTCATTCTTTAACTACCCTAAATTGAGATCATTTGCATACTCATGTACCTTGATTTTGAGATTCATGTATCGTCTCCAAGAAATCTGCTCTATATAGACAACATACAATACAAACATAAAATTAAAAATACACAACCATAAAAATATAGTTGTGTAACCAATTAATTATTTTTAAAAACTATGCTAAATCCTCGTGGTGAAGAGTAATAGGAAAGCGAGCGAGAAATATAATTTAACCTTTCACCAAAAGAAGACACACGGGGCCTGTAGTTGGTTGCATGGAATTGTACAAGGAAGTTGAAGTTCCTTGTTTATGATTCAAAATTTTTCATAAATTTCTATTATGGCATTACACATAGGATATTTGGTAAAACTAAATTTTAATTTTTTTTGGTGGAGAGGGGGTTCATGCCATGTTTAAGTGCCATTTTGGTGTAGGCCATGATGATAATTGTTATGGTGGTAGAATTAGGCCTTATGATGAAAAACTCTCCTCTACTCTAAGTAGAAGTTGAAAGGCTTATTCCACAAAATATATTGGCAACACAATTTTTTTATTATGAATTAAGGTGCATAAACTATTTATATGCATGGACACATTTTAGCATCATTTTCCACATGAGTGGTGTGATTTTTGAGTTAGTAAAAATATTTAGTGTATTCCTTCATATATGACTCCCATTAGCATAGGTTTTGGATCTTCTTCAGCACATCCATTGAGTAGTTGGCTGTCATAAACCTACCCTGGAGATTTATCATGATTTGATCCCACATTCGGATCATTATTTTCTCCCTATGTTCATGTTTCTCTTGAATGAATCCCACCACAATAGAATTCTCTTTCAAATTTGTGGTGGCATACTTCATATGTTTAGGGTGTTGTATGGATTTAAACTCAAAAAAAAATATTTAACTTAATGATCTAGACCAACAAATATTTTGGATTTTAGATTTTTTAGTAGCCATGAGATTAAATCTCAATTTTCTCCTTCCTTCATCAAGGCTATGTGAATTTATCTTCTATGCTAAGTTTATCCTTTACAATTACACCATCTTTACAAAATTTACAAACCATTCTCTCATTTATATATTTGTTATTCACATTTATAGCTATAAGCTAAGCTAAAAAGTCAATATCCAACTTGAATATTCTAAATACATCTAATAAGACTTCAATAACCTTATAAAATCCAAAGGTTCCTTTTCAAGCTATTTTTTTGAAAGAATAAAGACAAGACCAATATCCCAAACCACCAAAAGTATAGATGCAGAAGAAGGAGGGTGTCTAAGAAAGTATACTCATTCTTTGAGCTTTTTGCAAGCTATTGGAGTCCATAATTTAATTCTTGTTATAGGTTTTTTATTTTCTAATTTTGTGTTTGGTGTGCATTCTTTGTTGTTTATGTGACAATGTCTCCTCTATTTTAAGCACAAGCTAAAAGGCTTCTTCTATAGAGTGAATTGATAAGAAAAAATTAAATTAAATTGAGGTGCACAAACTAATTATATTGTTGGATACTTTTTTGTGTCATCTTCCACATGATTCATGTGTGTATTGAGTTAGAAAATTCTTTAGTGTTCTATCATAGATGATTCTCAATCACATTCTCTTGTAGCTTCTTAAGCAAATCCACATAGTAGTTGGTTAGCATAAATTGACCCTTGAGATTCATCACAATATGATCCCACAATTAGATCTTTCTTCTTTCCTCTATGTACATGGTTCTTCTTCAATGAATTCCAACACAAGAAAACACATCCTTCCAAATTTATTGTGGCATACTTCATATGCTTATGATCTTCTATCAATTTGAACTCAAAATATTTCTTAAATTCAATGATCTAGTCCAACGATTTAGACTCTTTGAATAATTGGTTATATAGAATATCAATTTACAGTATGATAAATCTACTGAAAGAATGGTGAGAATATGTCTACAATAGTAGGTGAGGTATATTATGCACTTTGTGTATTCATTGGAACTGTATTTTCAAAGGCATCTCATATTTTATGCATGTTCATTTTAAATATGATATGGATTCTTGATTACCATTTCTTTTATGCTTATATACATACATATATATGTATATAAGAGAATTTAGAGTGATGTGTATGTGCTAATACATATTAGTTAATTTTTTTCTATATATATGAACTTATGATAGATGAAAAATGAACATGAGAATACATTGAGTTTCATGTACTACATGTTAATTTTTTTATAGAAATGAAAGACATAAATGCAAATGAACATAAAAATTGATATCTTTATATTTAGATAATAAATAGATTTTCCTTCTTCTCTTTTGAGCATCATAGAATGATGGTGAATAAAATATACAAATTGAATAACCCAACTCAAGGGCATAATATGCCAAGACTATGGAAAATAATTTACTAAGTTCTCTAATTAGTATATGGGTTATGCATTGTATTTTCTTGGTGGTTATTATTATATGGATCAAGCAAGAGATATTAGTTTTGTTGATAAATGACCCATAGTTTAATGTGACTTATAGTAAAAAGGATTTGGGCAAAGTGATGCTATGGTTTTATGCATCATCAATTTTTAACACATTTCAGAGTTGTATTTTATTCAAAAGTTTACATGAGCTTGAGGGTATCTAGGGTTTTAATGACTAATTGGATGTGATAGTGATTATATATGTATACACTTGGTTATTGAATTCGGTTTTAATATAGATGTCATCATTGGCCACCATCACTGAAGGGTAACACCATTTCTCAGAGGAAGTTGAGTAGGGGCACACCTTGTTTGTGGTTGGAGGTAAAGTACTCAAATGATTATCTCCCTCTACAAAACTTGATACGTTCTATATAGCTTGCACTCAGATGATATGACTTAATCTTGGTGAATCCAAATGTACTCTTATAAATTTATATGTATATTTATAAAATTCTAAGATAGTAGTTGTTAATATGAGCTGTAATGGTTATTTTGATTTGAATTTGTATTATTGAGCATGCAATGTATTTCATTCAATCTACAAATTGATGGAATTTTATGTTTACTATTTGATTTGAAACTAAATATTTAAATTTATTTCCTCATAATTAATTTTTAATTTAAACTTTTTAAATATTGACGTGGTCTCTTACAAATAATAAGAAAAATCTACATATAAATAAAAAATTTCAAACAACAATGAGTAAATATTTCTAGTTGATACAGCCCCGTGAGGTCACTAAGATTCTCTTAGATGAGACCCCTCAAGTGATATTTTTTTTTTGAGATTGGTACTCTAAAATAAAACAATATAGAAGACAACTTCAACCACCAAAGAAAACATACTTCTAATTTTCATAATCCACACTTGTCTAAGTCTTCAAATACTTTACCATTCTTAGGAATGGGATATTATTTACACTCACCCTATTATGTCACCTTTCTAATGTACACGTCCAAAATATTGGTAATTTCCTATCACTACCTTTTAGGAATTCATGCTCTCTAATTTGAAACTTCTTGAGTCTAGACAAACTATCTTTAGAAATCTTTGTATAGTAGAAAAAATGATTTTAAGAAAAAAATTAAATATATCCATCTCTTCATGCCACTTGGTTTCATGCACATTTGTTGATAATTATCTAAAATTTTGCAAGGACCAATATTCTTTAGTTTCAATTTTTCCAATATGTAAGTGTTTATTTTATCTTAAATATTTATTTACATGTTATTTTTACCTAGCATTGCTCTCTTCTAGTTCCTTCTTATCCCTTGAATGAACATATTTTATGTGTTACACAAACTATTTATCCAATTTAATATGTTTTTGTATCATTCTATCCTCATTATATTTGTGAGATATTTAAAAAACATATATACATCATATTCAATAGCATCTTCATTCTTGACCAATTAACTATATTTTTGTATGTAAAATAAGCCTACACTAACAAAAAGTTCCACTATATGAGTTTATCTCCCACTAACAACCTTATTAGATTGTATTGATTCTATTTTATAATCTTTGTTTTGATAACATATCTATGAATGGTATATAAAACTATACTTAAGTTGTGCACCCAATTTCTTTCATAGGCTGCCAAAATTGATAAAGAAACTATGTATCCCTCTATGAGTCTATACTCTATAATATCCCAATCAATTTTACTAACATTATGGAGGAGATTCTATGCATCCAATGCTAACATTATGGAGGAGATTTTATAGAACTTCAAAGAATATAATTCCAGAGTGTTTGGCTAGAAAATAAAGGTGAGTATTAAAATTCTCTATGAATTAGCTAAAAATCCAATTGAATATGATGATCTCTTTTAGTTTAAATATAATTCATGTAGAGAATTAGTTGTTTATCTGTGAAAATATGATGAACTAGTTTCTCAACCAATAAGAGGAAAGGAATGTGATCATAAAATAATTAACAAAGATACCATTTGAAAACCTAGTAAATTGCAATGGTTGAGATTGCGAAATTATTCAGTTGAAAAGGCTAGTATAAAATTTTTTTGGTTCTATTACTTTACACACAAACTCACTTGCATAATGACACTGAGAATCTAGCAATCAAAATTAATCTTCTTGGATACTTATTTGTCTCCCTAAAAATTTTATAGACAAGTACACTAGAGGTATTGGCCCTCTAAAAAAATATAGTTTAATAATGTATGCTACTTGCAAACATCATATTCTCAAAAATTATACAACAAATAGAAAATGAATATTTTTGGGTAAGCTTGTGATAAATCAAACATATGAGAAAGAGTCTCAAGAAACTATTATTACTATCAAGTAACCCACTTCTACTATTGAAAAATAAACTTCCTCTACTAAAAATTAAGTCATTTTTAGTAATAATTACTTAGTATTTTCAACTTCTCTTCTAGAGTAATTAGCTCTAATTCTCCAATATATTCCATTGAAAAGGAAACTACAAATTATTAAAACTATAAAAATAATTGGCCAACCAACCTAGATATTTGAAACATAGCTACTTGAGTAAACCATAACATCTTTGGTCCATGATGCTCTTCATGAGCAAGTAGAAGATATTAACATTTTAAATTCTTATAAGGAGGCAGAGTAGCCTCCAAAAAATTAAAAAATTAAAAATGAACCCCCTCAAAATTTGATGAGTAAAATTCAAATGACTGAATTGTTTCAATGTTTTTCTCATGCTTCTAGCCATGCTACCTCTTTGAAGGAAAACATTATTGTAGAGGTTATCTAAAATTTGTCCTATTCTAATATTTTTATTGCTCTTGAGGAATCCATAATGGTTGAATTGAATACTAGAGTAGAGGAAGAATTCTAATCATGCATCTTTTGGAGAGTCCTTGTCTAAAGGCTACCTCTTCACCTATAGATTTTAAAATTTAATAAAGAATTCCTAAGATTCAACTCTTTTTAATTTTGATGATGAGAAAACTATATTTACATTAAAATCTTTAGATGCATTGTAAAAAAGAGAGGTTCAAACACCTCAAAAAATAGTAGGAAAACATCTTAGTTTTGTAGGATGCAATTCTAAAAGGCATACCCTTTCTAATGATAAGATAGTTGTAGGACCACCTAGCGCACTCCATATAACACATATGTGGTAATAGTGTTATCTAGTGAGCATAGAATTCCCACATTTCATGAGAGATATCCTTGTTTAATTATAGTTTATTCTACTTGCACCCCTACGGTATGATGTTCCTTAAGGACCCAAACAATGTGAATATACCTATTTACTTTCATATACATTATAGTACATATTAATATAGATATTAATTTTGACTCTTGGTGTATTGCTATATTTATTAGTTGTTTCTCTTCTCATCATGAAGCTAATGAATTCTAGTTCTTTATGAATTAAATTTGGCGATACCTTAGTCAATAGATATAAATAATAAATTATTCATTCTTACAATTTCATACATCCTCTCATGATTTGACATGTTTCTTTATAGGTTGTTTATTTATTGATCCTAGATTATGAGTAATGTTGTAAAAGCTATGTTAAAAATGAACTAGTTCATGTTGCCTCATCTATATTACTATGTTATACTAATGATTGTGACTGAGTGTGTACGATATTTTTAATGTGTCCTTCTTGCCTCTCATAGAATAATATTTAATTTACAAAAGTAATGTTGAGAGATCCTAAGAGGAAGGATTGGAGAGTTTTGAATATTAGACACTTTTGTGGGTTTCCTCAAGAATGTAGCTACCAAAGTTACAATATTTTTAACTATGAACTACAAGATGCATAATACAATTATGATATTAATCTAGTAGCTTTAATTTCAAGTTCATAGAAATTCGCCTTGAAAAATATAATAAATATTCTATAAAATGGCCAATGATATGTGACGATACAATGAAGAGCATATTTTACAATGTAATCAAGGGTATGCATATGAGTACTTGTATGTATGCACTTGTAGACACAAATTGCACACAAATCTGGAAAATGGATATACTCACTACTTCATCGTCTACCAATATATCTTGATCATAAAACTCATTCAAAATATCTATATTATAAAGCTTCAATATATATATTCATTCTTTAACTACCCTAAAATGAGATCATTTGCATACTCATGTACCTTGATTTTGAGATTCATGTATCGTGTCCAACAAATCTTCTCTATATAGACAACATACAATACAAACATAAAATTAATAATCCACAACCATAAAAATATAGTTGTGTAACCAATTAATTATTTTTGAAGACTATGCTAAATCTTTGTGGTGAAGAGTAATAGGAAAATGAGCGAGAAATATAATTTAACCTTTCACCAAAAGAAGACACAAGGGGCCTGTATTTGGTTGCATGACATTGTAAAAGGAAGTTGAAGTTCCTTGTTTATGCTTCAACATTTTTCATAAATTTTTATTATGGATTCTATTTTATAATCTTCAACTTAATCTTGGTGAATCCAAATGTACTCTTATAAATTTATATGTATATTTATCAAATTCTAGGATAGTAGTTGTTAATATGAGTTGTAATGGTTATTTTGATTTGAATTTGTAATATAGAACTATACTTAAGTTGTGCACCCAATTTCTTTCATAGGCTGCCAAAATTGATAAAGAAACTATGTATTTCTCTATGAGTCTATACTCTATTGTATCTCATTCAATTTTACTATCTCCTTGAAGAATGGGTTAGTACTATTGGATGTAACATTTTCTAATGAAACAACTTGCATAATAGAATAATAGAATAAGACATACTACAAATACTTGATAATAATATGCCACTTCAAGGGGGAAACCTCATACTCCACTTTGATGAGGATACACAGATGGTATTCAATAATAATGCAGTACTCAATATGGTGATGATAAATAACCACTATATCCTATATATACCTATTCATTCCTTGGATACCATCCAAGGCGACATAGATACTAAGCCCTTAGGATTACATACCTATCAATTATTAGAATAATTGTTATGCATCTTATTTGAGAGTTAATTTATCCTTAATATAACTACTAGTGACTTGATACACACTATAGGATTAGAGGCATACAATTCCCACCTCTTTAGAAAAGCCTTATTCTTAAGATTTATCAATTATGCATGCTTCTACACAATATCTTCATATTCCTATGTGGTAACTTTGAATAATAAATACTTCCATTTTGTGAGGTACTTTATGATTATTTTGTTGAACACACTGGATATTGAGAGGAGAGGGGGTGAATTAGTATTTTGAAAAAACTTGAACCCCTTCAGAGCTTGAACTAATCAGAACAATACTCCTTAACCAAATATAAACCCTTAAATAGATTGTAATATGACAAAGATTCATTGAAATAAATTTCCTAAGTTCTCACTGTGTGACTAAAATAAACTATGTAATAAGCCATTGCAATAAAATAAATTCATTTCTTTATTGAGAATATATGATTAAAGATGCTACACAATATGCAATAAGGATTTTCATTCCATTACAATATTTTGCAAAGTACAATATTCCAACAAAGTACAAACTCCTTCGAGCAGTGATAACTTTAAGAAACCCCCCTCAAAAAAGATATAAAATCCTGTTGAATCTTTCATTTTTTAAGGAAAAAATATTAATTTCTATTGGGGAATCTTTCATTTTTATCAAAAAAATATTAATTTTTTTGGCGATTTTTTTACATCACTAAAATTTTGTAGAAAATTTTGGCCGATCTTCAAAAACAAAAGGAAAATGCATTAATTATGATGGCGAATCTATCCAATCTAAAAGTAATTCTCATAGAAAAGTTGGGGCCTGAAGGTGGAAATTGTCAATGGCTTGAATGGGTAGACTATAATATTTACTTTCCACCATTGTTTTAAAATATAATATAATGGCTCTCATTATATTTTGCAAGGTAAAATGTACCCATGATCTGTATTTCTCATGGGGCTCAAAATTTCTTTTAGATCATTGATCTAATGACCCTTGTACTTTGTAAGGTAAAATTTACCCATAATCTATAATGCTCATGAGACCTAAAATTATGGGGCCCATGAGCATTACAAGTCATGGGTACATTTTACCTTGTGGAATACAATAAGGGCCACTAGATTATATTATAAATCAATGGTGGAAACTAAAGATTAGAAATATGGTCCTAAAGCAACTAATGATTATGATTTACTATTGGTGAATTAATATAGATTTCTACTATAATTTATAAAATTTAGGCGACTCTAATCTAATCATGTATTAAATATTGTGGTAAAATTTTGAGTTAATTTTTTTCATAAAATAAATTATTTGGTGATTTACATAAGAATATAATAAAATTTTGTAAAAATGTGGCAATTCAAGTCACACTGTTGCTCAAACTATTAGCCAATTTTCGATTCCCAAATTTCAACTATTAGCCAATTGATGAATATTAGCCATGAAAATAATCATTGGAATGCATATTACGTATGCAAAGAAAAGTAATTAAAAGTTTGTCATACCTACAAATGAGGAGAAAAGAAAAATGGTTATAATATTTCAATTAACATTGAAAATCAAGAATAAGAAAAAGGATCGACAAGTTTAAAAAGGAGGTTGTTGATCTTGGTGATGAAAATAGGACAGTTATTTTTCAGTTGGGGATTCAAAAAAAATGACTTGAGGAAGATTGGCACAAATAGGAGAGGAGGAATAAGGTTGGCTTAAGGAGGAGTGGGTGGATGTTTTTATTTAGCGTAGGAAAGAAGAGTGAAATACCTCTTATATCATTCATCTATCGAGTAGATCAAGAGTGAAATACAATAAATTGACATATGTACACACTACCAAGCAATGACAATATTCTTTTTAGGTCCATAACTAGGTGTAGGATCCTTGTTTTTTCTAAAATCTTCATCAAAGAATAACCATCTCAACATACATTCTAAAAAAATAAGAGATCTCTTAGCCTCACCCAAGTCTCTCTGGTCTCCATGACCACCCACCAATCAATCCATGCCACATTCAAATGCAATCTTGTGAAATCATGAAGCTCTAAGAAAAATGATTAAGACTCAAAACCAAAGAGAATAAATAAGAAAATTTTCAAAGTTCCAACTAGAGAATCAAGAAAATATCATGACATCATGTGATCTGGCATCCCCTCCTAGGAGATCACATGAAGATAACCATCTATTAAATAAAATGATTAATCAACATCACCATCAAATCTTCCATTGAATTGTGTAACCAAGCTTTCTAGGCGTCATGATAACCATCTCCTAATTGAAGATCCTCCATGGACCCAATACAATCAAAGAACTCAACACCATGAGCTCCAAAAAGGTAAATTCAAACCATGATCTCCAAACCAAGAAGATATGAGTGATCCCACAATACTAGTTTATAATTTTTGGCCAAACTAGACATTGAATTGATTTTTTCTAACTAAATCTTCACTTTCGAACACCTATAGTGGCTAAACCGTGAGGAATTTGAAGATGATGCAAACTAGTGATTTGTGAAATTTTGTCTAGAGATTCTAAATATATATTTTTAATTTTTTTTAAAATCAGATTGCACTTATTTTTCCATCTCCTCTGAATACTAGTTTTTTCGGTACTTCAATATCTAGTGCAATCATATTTTTCAATTTATTTTTTCATAATCTTCTATTTTTCACATGTGCAAAACATAGAGCTTGATTTTCGATGAAAAACCTACATTCACAAGAAATAAGAAATATATAATAATTAAATTAAATTTATTTAATGGGTGGTAGATAGGGTGTCCCTCGAGGAAGGCGGAGGAAGGTGACATGTATGCCACGATGGCGTTGGTCAGGCGGAAGTCATGCATGGGGTGGCAAACTGGTTGTTAGGATGGCAAGCATTGGTGTTGCCTTAAAGGCGAAAGTACGGGCTTTGTCAATTATTTAGCTGGCTGCAACTTTCTCTTGTGATGGTTTCTAATGCTTTTTGTGCTTGTTTTATTGAATGAAATCTCGCTTCAAATGAATTAGTACGATTTGAAAGGGTGGTGGCATTATCAGAACCTGGGTTTTTAATGGTTCACCTGGCTCTCTTCCGCATTATTTTTTTTTATGATGTGAGAAGTCTGTGGTTTCTTGCCTTCCATTATATCAAGTGTCTCTGTTAGAAGGTTGAGGATGGCGAAGTGCAAAAAATTTATAGTGGAGGTTTTAATTGTGGGCCTTTCTTATTTTGGAGCAGACACGCCAATATCCCTACATTCGTCAAAGAGACAGACTTCTTTCAAGGAATTCACTAACTAGTGGTTGAAAAGGATCTTGGTGAAGTATGATCCGTTGGTTCTTGTGGCGGTGAATATGGTGTTGGGATTGGGACATTTAGAGGCTAAGGAGTATGGGAGAGATAATCTCCAAATCTCATCCTACTTCCTGGCCTCTTTGCTTGATAATTTGGAGCCGAAGGCCGAGGTTAAGCAGTTGTTATTGAAGCTATTCAAAGAGGACCTGGTCGAAGGCGTAGATGAGGTGTTGTGTGTGGTGCTCAAAGGAAGAGGTTGCCCTCATCCTTATGATGTGGAGTGGGTTCAATCAGAGGACACAGTGAAAATCTACCCATTCCTTTTGGATTTGTAGGGTCCAGGATTGATGTGGCATAGGGCTATTGTGGCAGTGGTCATTACATTTCTGAAGAAGGTTTTTGGGTTGATGGTGGATAAAGAAGACTGGAAGGAGGAGTTCAAAGATTTTTCAGTTTTAAATAAATTTCTATAAGCCGGGGGTTAGTTCTTTCAGAATAGGGGTAGTTTTTGGTTGGTCTGGTCATGGTTGCTCTGGCATCTTTTTGCCATTTTAGTGGCTAGAATTGTTAATTTTGCAACGGTTTCATTCATCAATTTGTAGATGTTTATAGTGTCTGATAAACTCTTGGTTCGGCTTAGTTTGGTTGTCGTGGAGGGTTGGTTTTATTGGGTTTTCTGTTAACTCTCTCTCTTGAGTAGTGGACACTTGTTAATTTGAAGTCTTATTATTATAAATAAATAAACTCTTATGCATAAAAAATAAAAAATAAAAAAGTTATTTAAAATTATACGTTTTGGGAAGCTTATAATAAGGACTACACACTTACAAAAAATAAATTTAAATGAATTCATTTGATCCCCCAAAAGGTAAATCAAAAGTGGTTTTTTATCAACATTTTGATAGGTGTAAAAGAGACTTCGTTATAGCTATGGTTTAAAACTAGCGGGGTTCTATCGAAGGGGGTTTGATCTAAGGTGGTTTTATCAAACCCTCTTCAATTGGAATCCTTAAAATGGAACTTTTTAAGCCTTAAATCATTATATTTTCTAAAAATATTTGATTTCAACAAAAAACAGAATCTCCCAAAAATTGTAAACCAACATTGTGGGATCACCCATACAATAGCCACACATCCTTTGTCAATAGAACCAAATATGCCATTAAACTCTCACTGCAATCTAAAGAAAGAATCCAAGAATTCCTTATGACACCAACAACCATTGCAAAATACCATCCATCTTCTAATTAAAGATTATCCATGGCTCACTACACATTGCAACATCAATAAATTAGAACCAAAATCTTGAAACAAAGAAGATAAAAAACATTATAAAACTGCATAAATCTCCCACTGAAATTGATACTGAGTTATAAAAGGAATCATGGCCAACATCATTTCCAACACTCTACTAAAAGTGAATAGAGCTTCTCATACACCATAAAATACTAATATAGACTCAAATTAACAACTATATTAGGTACTCCCAATAACCATCTCTCACTACAATAAGCATACCAATGTAATAATGGTGACCAAGAATATGGCCTACCAAGCAGAATCCACATCAAAAAAAAAAAATACAAGATTTTCTCATATGCAACATATCAAAGGAGAAATACATAATCAGTGCTCCAATCTCAAGTAACTAAAAATAAATACAACCCCACATTAGTAACATGCAAAATATATATAATCGGGTATAACATGTGGATTTACAAGACTCAAACACTAGGATCAATGTTAGACATGATTTTCCAAAAAAAACAACATAAGAGTAAACATAAATCAATAGGAACCCTCCCAAAAGCCATGCAAACCTACAATTCTCTTCATCTAGAACACCCTAAATATAGTCTTATCACATTTCTATATATAAAATATTTTCTTTAACATATATAACTTGCAAAACAATCGCTATAAATTTGAAATCCACTTAAACATCCAAACATTCACATCAAATATGTCATTCGAATAATAGAATGATCATAGATCTACAAACCCACAACTAAGAACAAGAGAAAACTGCAACCCAATAGGAAAATCAAGTTGTGCAAGAGATTATAACTTATGAAAAATATCATCTCCATAAATCAAAAAGAGGCCAGTGGGTTATCTTCCATTGATTTCATGTAACCAAAAACCATGAAGCCAACATAAGAAATCCATTATGTAGTCCAAATAGTGGGTGTTTCTCTATGTGACTAGGATGTCTAAAGAACCCATGAATCATGAACACCCTCTCATTGCACATGAACTCAAGGTAAAGGAAAAACCACGAAATAAGAGGATACACATATTGTCAAACATGAGCTCCAAGTTACCAAAACATAACCAAATCCATAAAGATTCATAATCATGAGCTTCCAATGCCCAAAATAGATCACACTGACAATATCCATGGATTCCAATATCTCAAATATGCAAAAACAAAATTAACTCATAGAACATTCCTTGTAGCCACACAAGCCTCCAACAACCTTAAATTCATTCTAATAAATTCCCAAAATCTTTCTAGGCTAAGAAATAAAAAACAAAGGAATACCTAGAACCTAGTTAACCTTTAATTATGTGACCAAATGATGAGAAATATATAGGTTCTAATACCAAATGTTGGAAAATTTAATCTCTATCGAAATATGACTTCAATGGATTAGATACAAAGCTTGAACTACTACAACATGGAAATATGAAAATTATATGTAAATATAAAATTAAGTTGCCTTAATATGGAATTACCATGATTAGAACTATCTTCTCTATGATGCTAAAAAATCAGCCAACATAACATTCTTAATAACACCACCTTATGTGAACTTATAAAAATAATAGATAAAGGATATTTAACATCACAATAAGATAGAAGAAATGAGGCACAAATCAACAACATAAGAGCATCACATAACACATGATTTACGTGGAGAAACCCTTGTCGAAAAAACTCCACCAAGAAGAGAGGCCAATTATGCATTATCTTCAAATAAAAGAGATTACAATACGTTCATTTCTATTCTCCTCTTTTGCCTCCAACGTGGTAGCACCTCTGAACAACTTACTTATGTCTCAACCTATCCTTGTTACTACAATGTAACACTACATTCAATTGTTCCTCATGATTTCTACATCCAAGGGGCTAATTTTATAGACTTGTGAAGCCATCTTAAGACCCAAATATGATGCCCAAAGATGACCCTTCATTCCAAACATCCCCAACCCTTGGATTACCTGATAATGTGAAAAGAAACTAACTTTGGTTCCAGTAATTCCCTCCAACTTGGGCACCCAAAATTGGAAATTAAACATTAATTAAATGCAATAAATGATAAAATACTAGGAGACACCTGTTTCCTCTTTCCAAGAACCCACTTCGAGAAAACTAACAGTCACTCATTATCCTTTTCCTTATTTTTTATCATCCCATTCTAGGTGTCCACATGTGGGGAAAACAATATTAAATATTTATTTCCATAGTCATCTTTACTGTTGCTAGTGGAACCCATCACCCCTTATGAATGTAATACAAACAATGGTGAGAATAAATATTACAAAATATTTTCTCAATACACCCTAAGTGCCTAGGGACACTTTTGAAGGATTTTGGAACCATGCAATATAGAATAATATTTACAAGGTAGATGAAATATTAATCCTACTAGGAAAAAACTTTAGCGTTCGAAACCTCCTCCTTTGCTTTCTCTAAATGCAAGAAAATGGATCACTAGGTGAAATAGTCTTCTATATTAAACAACATAAAGATAATTAAAATATGGTCACAAAAAGAACTTACTGAGTCTAGTAGTAAGGGGGATAATATGGAAGCTAAGGTAGTGAATGCACTCAATAAAAATAATTTTAAGTTCTGAATTTAAAATACTTCAGATCTCGGAATGGGAGATTCAAGAGGAAGAAACCCATAAATTTGAAACTGATATGAAGACTAGCCTCTAGAAGCAAGTGAAAAGGTGGATGATGGAAGGAATGAAGTTAATGTTTTAATAGAAGGGAAATATAGAACACAACATACAATTAAGGATGATCCTATGGACTTCGGACCAAATGGTAGTTTTGGATCTAGGTCCCATCCGTACCACCTTTCTCTCTCTTCCATCATTTCATTTCACCTCGCACCATTCCACCTCATCATATTTAATTGCTCAATTATTTCTTAACAACGCAAGTGATAATTTTTCCTCGATCATTGCAATGAATCCTCTACAGTCATGTTTGTACACACTCAGGTACGTGCACATTAATTGCATTCTTAGTTATCTTTTAGAGCGTTTCATTTAATCACTATAAGATAATATGGACGTTCACATAATTTTTTCACCCCCCCGACAAATAAATATTGGTATCTCGCATCTGTGGACACATGTCCAAATTTAGGTTGGGGGAGGGGTAAGAAAGATTTAGAAATATTGCCACATGTCAGTACATGATTGTCTATGTCAGCAAATCTTGTTGAGCTGATTCAAAATTTAAAATGAAAGACATTTCGCATGTGTGATGTGACATTAAATGGTCGTCGCCATTTCCGCTCATTATGATTCCCTTTTATTACCATTTCTTGCCATTATTAACCCTGTCATAATTTTGAAATACAAATGGTAATTGCTAAAAACAAAGTGAAAGAAATTCAGTCGGTAATTCAACAAGCAAGCAGGAAAGAATTCAAGAATTACAAAAGGTAATTTTGTAGAGTGACAAGTTGAGTATAGACAATGGGAGGTGGACTCATTCGGAATGAGCCCTTAGCTCATGATGCTTTGTTACAGGACACGTCGTGCTTAACTGAATTTCAGAATTGTGGTTGGTTGGATTATTTTATGAAGCTGGACGGTTTTGACGAGGGTATTGCATTGGATTTTTCTCAGACATTTTCAGATGGAAAAGCAGTAGTGAAAGGGTCAGAGGTCATAGCAACTTAAGAATGAACTTCAAAAGTTTCAAGCTTTCCAGCTGATAGTGAACCTTACCCTATTTCTAAGGATTCCAGGACAACTAGGGCTATATTCATGATACATGGTGACTCTCCACTCACAATTGATAAAAAAGGAGCTAAAAGACTCTCTCTACCCGAGCCATGGAAGCAGGCAGCCGTACACATCATCAAATATATCACCTGCGAAGGTTGACTGTCGAACCTACATTCGGTGCACTTCAAATTGCTGAGTAATATGAGGCACGATGGGAAGATGACTATGCCCAATGTCATGTACAACCTTCTCTCCATTATGACATCAGAAACCCAAAAAGGTAGGGAAAACTTTGTATCCCACCATTACCTAGTTAAATTGTTGGTTGTAAGATCTCTGCATGATGCAACACCTAGAATGACCTAAGAGGATTTTGTACAAGATGAGCAGTATAGAACTGAGCCATCACAACCTAGGGTTTCACCACAAACACGTAGGTCTAAAAAAAAATTAAGCATGGTTGAAGGCGCCCATGGTGCTTCGACCTCTAGTGCTGGTGTGGATCCTCCCATTGAAGAAAAGACTATAGACATTAGTTCCTCTGATAATGATCATGAAAAAGAAAATTATTTATCAAATTCTGATGATGATGTTCCACTTAAAATTGTAATAAAAACAAGAGCACAAAAGAGGGAGGAAAAAGGAAGGAAAAGAAAAAACAATCTGTGCAAACAGAGGTGTCGAGCCCTAAAAAAGGAAGGCTGAAATTGTTCATCCTGTAGCCAAAGAAAAACTACAGAGCTCTCTCAAGAAATTGAAGTTGGCTCTTGATATTCCTTCAAAGGAAAATCCTGAGCCTTGTGGGACATCATGTGAGAGCATAGAAGCTCCAATAGAGTAGGAGAGTATACAAGAAGAAGATATATTTGATAAGGTAGAAAAAATGACCCTGGTGGATCTTGCTGCCATTGCAGAAGAAGTTGAGATTCAAAAAAATGAAGAAAGTTAGGAGTTCTTGCAACAAGACCAAGAGTGGGAGTTCCTATAGAAAATTCAGGAAATAGATCAGGAGTTCCTATAGCCACCACCAGAACAAGAACAAGAGGCCCTGCAACAAGAGGAGGAAAGAGGAACCATACCTCCACAGCCTGAATTGGTGGAACATATTGAATCTATGTAGGTAGTTCTATATGGGAAGAAACCATCCATGAAAATCCTGGTAGGAATCCATAACCCTCCTGATTTTTTAGTACATACAACAATTCTAAATTTGTGGAAAGAAATACAAAGAAGAGAGGAGGAATGGAAAAAGGAGAAGAAAATGTTGAAAAAGGAAATCCAAGAGAGGGATGAGATGATCGAAGAGAAGAATGAGGAAATTATATTTCTAAAGGAAAGGGTAAGTGGCGTTGCAACCCTGGTGCCACAAATCTTGGAATGCAGAACCCCTCCAAGGGTTTATGCTTTGCACTTAAAGGATAAATATATCTCCTTTAGAATGTCAAGGATCATCTCAGGTTTGAACCCCTCCATTGAAACTCATGCTGAATTTTTCAATGCTTACATGATTGCTTCCCCTGAAATGAAAAACTTATTATGTGAATTTTGTTTACACAACTTTTTTGTCCCAAAAGACCAAAACTGAAACCCACTACCTTATGTTGGAGACATATAATTGAGAAAATTTATGTCTTTGGTACAAAATGAGATTAGCTGGGGTGAACAATACAATGCTTATAAGAAAAGGGAATCCAATATTCCCCTGGCCATCAAGGCTGAATCAAAGAACCCCAAAGACATTTATACAAATCGGAATAGATTTCTCTTTAGGCCGAGCTATGGTAACATGATTATTCCTTGGATTGAGGCAGTTTACAGTGAGTATGAGGTGAAAACCGCGACAAAAGAAGATACCATGAGGGGATATATATCCCAAGGATGGAACCTATTGATCGATGAGCTAAAACAGGTTGAGCTACATTCTATCCAAAACTATGTTGCTGCAATAAAGAGAATTGAAAGATACATCCAACTTGGGAGAACCAAGGGGCGAGAATGACTTCCCCTGACTTTTCAACCACCTACCCTCCTATGACTTCTACCAAATTTCAGATTCTACAGGTATGACATTGCAAAACAACAAAGATGGAGGAAACTTCAAAATTTGGGAGGATTCTATTGGAATCTTGATTCATCCACAATAGACACTGACATTGGACAATTATCACTTGCATACTTCAAGGTCTTAACCAAGCAAAAGCATGACTCTTCCCCTGCTGGAGGACCAACAAAAAGTTAGGTTGGGGGAAGTGATGAGTCTAGTTTTTGGCCTAGTTAGGGGGTAGAATCTCTTGTTATTTTCTAAAGTTACCACGTACTTTGATATTATATGCTGACACTTTTATATAGTTTCTCTCAAATATAAGACATTTGGGATTAATTTCATTTTTGCCAATTTTAATGATATTTACCTATTATGTGGACCATCTATATTAATCTTGCATGTGATTGATGGATGTTCTTTAAGGTTGTTATAGTTATGCAATTATTATGTGTATTGAAATTTACATGCAGACATGATTGGAATGCTAAGTTGAGAAACACAGCCACCAACTGGTCAGGTTGAGGATTCGCGTGAAGGTCAAATAGGGACAATGGTGGAAGATTCTCGTGCTAGCCACATGTAACCACCTTGTACCAATCTTCAAAGGCATTGAGTATTGCGGCGTTACTGTAGTGGTTGAGTCCACGTTTGGGCATACGTGTCCGAATAGATTCCCCTGCATGTGTAATCGCCCTTCCACTCTCTTCTTTGCTTTCCCTAAATGACATCCTCTCAATTAGTGGGGTTTGATTGCCCTGTTTAGTTGGTATAAATAAGGTTCGGATCCTCCTTCCTCAGAAGCTAGCAAGTTAGTGATTTGGTCACCAAGTTATTGTACAAGTTGATAATCAATCATACTTTTGTAATTGCATATTCTGATGAATGAAAGAAGATTCTGAGTTGAGTATCTGAGTTTCTATTAGTTTAGAGGATACTCATCTAAGGGGGTCCACTTGGTTATTAATCCATCTCTTTAGTTTAGTTAGATTAGTATTAGTTTTTGTTTAGTACTTAGTTAAGATTCTGGCATTAACTGTTCTTGTAGCCACTAGAGTTCCATTGTGTGATTGTTTCTATAGCCAAAGCGAGAAAATTAGTTTCTTGTTTGATGTTCAGATTCTCCTTCCTGTTATGCATAATTAGTTTAGATTTGATTGAGTTATGTTCATCATTTACTTTGTTTCCTTTCATGTAATTTTATTTTAGTGTTAAGTATTTCTTAGTTATAGAGCGAAGGTGACTACTTTGAAGTTCCTAGTGCACATACTGCGCTGACCCATTTCAAGTTCACATCCCTAGGTTAAAAATTTAAATGTACCTTCATGATGGTTAAGATGGCTATTTAGGTCAGATGTCCAATCTCTGAATCATGGTTGTAAGGGCTTAGTTATTAAAATCATTGTAGGAGGTTGACACTCGGGTTAAGGGAGTCAGTTTAGTCCCCTTAGATTATGGGGTTATCTAGTGTTGTTCGATAACTGTCTGTCAGCTATTTTTGTGTGTGGTTTGTCTCTCTTCCTAGTTCATTCTTGGTATGAACTAACGACTTTTTGGCCCTTTAGGCTCTCTGTGTAAAGGGTACAACACCTTGAAAATGTTTCTTATCTTATCAAAAACAATAAAAACATCAAAATTATACCCTAAAGGGTACATGTAGAAGTACGAGAGTCACCAAGATGTAGAGAAATAAATAAAAATCCTACACAAAGGAATCTAAAGTGTAAATGCTAATGGATTAAACTATAAATTCTTTTAAAATACCTAAGGTTATATAAGTGTAAGCTAAGATTTGAGTAATTTGAGACAAATAACTAAAAATTACAACTCATCCAAGCTAATCATACCTCAAACTAGGGTATACCATCATAGATACAACTTAATGGCTCAACATACCAACCCAAAATTCACAATAAAGTATGTATATCCATCATCCTATCTCAATTGAACATATCAATGTACAAATGACCATAAACAAGGCCAAATAACAAAGTCTGCATAAAAAATGAAATAATATCATGGATAAAGATAGTCCACATCTGAGTCATCCCACTACAATCAAATGTGTTCATTAACCAATAAAACTACATAACTTGTAGATCATAATCCAATGAAACATGCAAACTCATAATCAGATTAGTAATCAACAAACCATGATATCAAAGAGAATAACCATACATGTATCTGGAAACACCCACCACTTGAATATTATCAAATTTGAAAATAGATCAAGGCATACAACATCTACCTATATTACTAAATATAGAGGATGTGGCTAATTCCTCTATTACAAAGTATCAAGGAAACATATGTACAATGATATGCAAATCTTGCAAACAAATACATTGCAATACATTCTCTCACACTAATCTCCATAATTATCCCAAGTTCTTCACACTCAACCATGTGAATACAAACATCTAGGAAGAAGAAAACGATGAAATAGAGAACTTGAAAGTCAAACCATATCCTTGTTTCACACTAACATGTACCAGGTTTTGTAAAGTAAGATCTTCACCATTCCCAAATTGAAAGGATATCAACATCTAACATTCACGTCAAATGAAAGCATGACAACAATAGATGTAAACCTCTCATACCAAAGGTAGATCAAACCAATCAAACATTACCACAATTAAGGAAATATGACCAAAGCCACATACTATTTCTTGTACCTCTCCAAATAAGTCCTCAAAACTAGATCCATAACAACTCAAGACCAAAACAAGGAGAATAATGAAAATCCATATAGCCATGCATCTTCTTCTTAACAAGTCGTCAATATTTTTATATTCAAGACTAACTCATATGGGAAGGAAAGATACAAAGTAAAGAATGTATTTTATATTAAGTTGGGTGACATAGGAGCATCATCTTCAAAATTTTGGTTTCTTTTATTCTTGTTTTGGAATTTCATGGTGCAGATTTTTGGCTGGAGGAGATTAAGTAGGATAAATTAGTTTTACTTTCCAATTTTAGATTGAAGACCAAGATAAAGAAAGTGGACATAGAGGGAAGGCAATGCTACTTATCTTTATCTTCTCTCACCCTTTCTCTACGTACCTCTCCCTTCATCACTCTACCCCCTCTCTCTCTGACCTCTATCTCCCTCCCTTCCTCCTTTACTCTCTACTCTCTATCTCTCCTCTCCCTCCCTTACTCGTTTATTGTCTACTCTCTATTTCTCCTCTCCCTCCCTTACTCGTTTATTGTCTACTCTCCTCTCCCTCCCTCTACTTACCTCTCCCTCCCTCCCTCTCCCTATCTCTATGTCTCTCTTTTTCCCTCTCTCCCTATCTTTGTCTTTTCCTTTGTCTTTGTCTTTGTCTATATATCTATCACTATCTTTATCTCTTCCTCTCTTCCCCCTCCTTTTCTCACTTTCTCTTTCCCTCTCTACTTCTCTCTATCTTACCATTCTATCTTCCTCTCTCTTTGTCACACTCTCTCTACTTCTCTCTATCTCACCTATCCCTCTTTACCTCTCCCTCCCTCCCATCTCTCTCTCTCTCTCTCTCTCTCTCTCTCTCTCTCTCTCTCTCATATGCTCCCTTGTCTCCTGCTACTTATATCTAGGGTGAAGACACAATGGTTCTCTACAATTTTATGGAGGAAGGAAAACTGAGAAAAAATAACCCCGTGGCAAAAAAATTGGTTTAGGGGTTCGAATGAACCTACAAGTTCAACCAAACCAAAAAGGGGTTTGACCGAACTAAGGTTCGAGCAAACCCATTAATTATTGTGACCACATTTCCCACCAAAAAAACAAAAGAAAAATGCATATTGAAGGGGGTTCGAATGATTCCCGGTTCGCTCGAACCCTTGGGTTTTTGCTAGAACCCCCCTGGTTCTAGCAAACCCCACCTTTCCTACCTCCCTACTCTCTGGCACAAAAAAACCAGAATTTTTGCCCTTCAAAGCTCAGGTTGAGGATGAAAATGGAGGAGAATTCATGAATCCAACTATAATCAGGTAGTCCTTAGAATGAGCTATCCAACGAATATAATTTTAATATGTTTTGATTTTATTATGTATTTTTTTTTTTAGTTTTACTAAACATAGGTTTTTCATCGAAAATGAATGTCTTTGTTCTACACGTGTGGAAAAATAGCAGATTATCAAAAAAAAAATTTCAAAAATATGAGTGCACCAGATATTAAAGTCCTTGATTCAACAAAAAAATAAAATTGAATTTCGATATATACAAAAAAAGTTACGTGTTATACGATCGCTCTATGTCCGAATTGTAATTGGTTTGACTTCGAAACTTGATTAAGGAAAAAATATTCAATAAAAAACTATCTAACCAAGTGGAAGCACTAGATATCAGAGTTAAAAATATAAATTTGAAATAATTATAATTTTATCCTTAATGGAGAAAAATTTATGCGTTATACGGTGCGCGCCACTTTTTAAAAATGTTGTTTTCTGAAAAAAAACCAGTTTTCCTGGGAGATGGAAAAAGAAGTGCAATTTGATTCCAAAAATTTTGAAAAAATATTTTTAGAATCTATAGAAAAAATGTGACGAGACTCTAGTTTCTATCACCTACAAATTCCTCATGGTTTAGCTATTATATGTGCCCGAATGTGAAGATTTAGTTAAAAATATATATTTCAGTGTGCAGTTTGGCCAAAAATTATAAACCACTATTGTGGGATCACCCTCTATCTAGCATATCCCTCTTTACCCCTCTCTCTCTCACCTATCCCTCTTTACCTCTCCCTCCCTCCCTCCCCCCTCTCTCTCACACACTCCCTCCCCCCTCTATCTCTCTATCTCACCTTTCTCTCACCTCCCTCTCTCCTTCCCTCACTACTTCTATCTATCTCACCTCTCCCTCTCTCTACCTACATCTCTCTCTCTCTCTATGTTGATCTCTATCTCTCTAACCTCTATCTCTCCATTCCTACCTCTCCCTCCATCTCTCCTTTCCTACCACTCTCTCTACCTACCTCTCTACCTCTATCTCCCCCTCTCTCTCTTTGTTTCTCTCTATCCCACCTCTCTCATCTCTCTCTCCCTCCCTATCTCTCCCTCCCTCTCTCCTTCCCTCTCTACTTCCCATTATCTCCCCCTCCCTCTCTCTACCCCCCCTCTCTCCCTCCATCCCCACCTCTCCTTCCATCTCTCCTTCCCTCTCACTTCTCTCTATCTCCCTCTCCATCTCTACATACCTCTCCTCTATATCCTACCACTTTCTCTACCTAATTCTGCCTCTCTATCTTTGTCTCCTTTCCCTCTCTACTCTCCCTTCATCACTCCCTGTTTCTCTCTCTCTCCCCCACTCTTTCTATCTCTCCTCTCCCTCTCCCCCTCTCTCTCACCTATCTCTCTCCCCCCCTACCTCTCCATCCCTCTCTCCTTCCATCTTTACTCTCTATCTCCCCTCTCCCTCTCTCTATGTACCTCTTCCTCCATCATTGCCTACCACACACACACACTCTATCTCTCTCAACTTCTCTCTATCTCACCTATCCCTCACTACCTCTCCCTCCATCACTCCCCCTCTCTCTATCTCACATATCTCTCTCTCTCTAATTCTATCTATCTCACCTATCCCTCTTTACTTATCCCTCCCTCCCCTCTATCTCTCCCACCCTCCCTCCTCTCTCTCTCTCACCTCTCTCTGTGTTTCTCTCTCTCTCACCTCTCTCTGTGTTTCTCTCTCTCTCACCTCTCTCTCCCTTCCTCTTTCCTTCACTCTCTAGTTCTCTATATCTTCCCTCCCCCTCTCTCTCCCTACCTCTTTCTCTCTATGTTTCTCTCTCTCACCTCTCTCTCTCAATCCCTACCTCTCCCTCCATCTCTCCATCCCTATCTCTCCATCTATCTCTCCTTCCCTACCACTCTCTCTCTACGTACCTCTCTACCTCTACCTCTATCTCCCCTCTCCCTCTCTCTACCTACCTCTCCCTCCATCACTCCTCCCCTCTCCCCCCCCTCTCCCCCCCTCTCTCTCTCCCTCCCTCACTCCCCAATCTTTCTATCTCTCCTCTCCCTCTCTCTCTCATTTGGCTCTAGCATATCAAAAATGCATTTTCATTTTGCGAGTGCCAAATTTGGTACTCACCAAATTATTTGCACTAGGAAATACCAACCCTTTGGGTTGGATTTGACTTGTGCATCCAACCCAAAGGGTTGGATGACCATTTCATGCTAAAGATGTGTTTTTTTTTAAAAGGTTAAAAAAATTCACACATTTTTAGTCGTGCTCTACATCAAGTTTGCACATGTTTCAGTGAAAACTTATAAAAATACCATGACAACGTTAAGCTCTCTCTTAGCTATCTAACCATTTTTTTTCATGTTTTGATTATGTTAAGGTTTTCATCTTTAATTTAATTTGTTAGCACGTCTGTTTTTTGTCAAAAACCAACATGTCATATTTTGTGTATTGTTTTTTACTTGTTCATCAAATTTTGAAACAAGCAATATTTTTAGAAACTAGATTCCATTATCCATGTATAAATAAATTGAATTTTGATTATTTTTCAAAAAGTTTAGGGGGAGCACGCTCAAATTTTTGTTTTTTAGGATGTGTCCACTTTAAAAATTAGAAAAAAATCATATATTCATTAAAGAATTAACCAAAAAATTTGGTATAAAATACATGGTGTTAGCTAATTTCTCACTAAAGAGATTTTTGAAATTCTAAAAAAAAGTTAAGATTTTAGGGGGAGCACACCAAATGCTATGTTATATTTTTTGAAAAAAATAGAACCATTTTGTGTTCTCCCCCCTTTTGAAACCTATAATATTTATCATTTAAAAAAAAATAGTAGTTTAGAAAGTAGGTTAAGAGAAATACAACTCTTGTTCTTGTTGCATCTTCAAATTTTGAGCATAACTATCTTCATTTTCTCATTGAATATCAAACTTTGCTAATTTTAGAAAAAGTTGGAATCTTAAGACCCCATTTTTGTATCACATCTTGGTGCACTTACCCACTTTAGATGTTTCATTTACTAGAACTTTGATGCAGGAGCATCCAGTGGTGTAAGGGCAATCCTGCATCACCCAAAAATATATTTACTTTCATTTAGATTTTTTTTGTAGATGTTTTGCATTTCTGGATACCCTTTTCGTCGAAGAAGAATTCCCAACTTTCAAAACTGCTTTTCTGCTTTTTCTGCTCAACTGCTATTTTTAGCAGGTATGAATTTGAAGGCGTGAGGAGACAAAAATTTAAGGGAAGCTTCAGGACATAATAATAAACACTTTGGTGAAAGAATCAGATCAAGAGCATTTCCGGTTCAAAAGTTATTCAAGTTTCAATTTCTGCTTTTTGCCTTATGAAATCTTCGGAGCTAATTTTGAGGTACTTAGAGGCTCCGGATGGGCCTGAAAAATTGGCGGAATACGAAAGTGGTTAGCCTTTAGGCCCCACTTTCCGGCAAGAGATCTTCGCGAGAGCTTTCCGAAAAGGTATTATCATTGAAGATCTGACGGTTAGATCTTGAGTTAGGGCTTCCGAAAGTTGGTGCATAATTTGAATCCCGTTTTTGGCTCCAAACAAAGAAACGGGCTATTTATGGGCGAGTTACTGTTTCTTTTAGGCAGTTTTTGGGGAAAGAAGATCGCATGCTGCGAATAGGGGAATTTCTGTAGTTTCTTTCTGTAATTTGCATGTATTGCAAAACTGGAGGATTTGAGATCCTCTGCATGTAGGAATTTCATACTTTGAAAATAATAAGATTTGTTAGTTTTTCTGTGTGATTTTTTGTGTCTCGGGTTGCACCCTCATCAAGTGGTATCAGAGCGGGTTTTCTTGAGCGTGTGGACAGATCGCCGATCGTGAGGCAGTTCGCACCAGGACTGTGGTTGTGGGTTCAAGATATTCAAGATGCCTCCAAGAGTGGCGCGTGGTAGGCGAGGTGGTGCCAGAAATGCTGGTGGAAGAGATCCATTAGCGGCTGAGGGTTTCAGAGCCCTCCAAAGACAAATAAATGCATTACAAAGAGAGTTAAGAAGAGGGGTAAACCCGAGAAGGGGAGAAGAAAGTGAGGATGAAGAAGAGGTGGAAGACTCAGATGTAGAAGAGGAAGAAGAAGCTATTGATCAAGATCAAATGCGGCTGATAAGGGCCATTTCGAAGATCGGAAAAAGACCTAGAGTAGAAGTTCCCAGTTTTTCCGGAAGTCTAGACCCAGAAGAGTTGATTGATTGGATCAATGAGTTGGAAGAGTATTTCGAGTATGAAGAAGTAGAGGACCCAGATCGGGTTAAGTTTGCAAAAACGAAGCTAAAGGGCCACGCCAGTATCTGGTGGAAAGAGGTCCAACTAGAAAGAAATAAGAGAGAAAAGGGAAAGATCACCAGATGGGATCGCATGGTGGAGAAACTGAAGAAGCAGTTCATGCCAATGGACTATGAGTTAGATCTATTGAAGAAATTGCAAGGGTTGAAGCAAGGAAGTAGATCTGTGAAAGAATACACAGAAGATTTTCACAAGATGATCATCAGAACGGGACATGCAGAGGCCAACAAGGAGAAGGTAGCCCGTTATCTTAATGGGTTACGGCCGAGCATTCAAGAGGAGTTAAGCCTGGTCAGAATGGCCACCATTGAGGATGCTTACCAATTTTCGCTGAGAGTTGAAGAGAAGCTGAACAAGAGATTTGATAGCAAGCAAAAAGGACGAGGAGGTCAAAGCGGAAGGGGTAGCGGAAGATCTTTTGGAAGCCGAAATGAGGATGAGAAGAAAAATGAAGATGTGGGTACCAGTCGAAGCCAGAGGAATGATAACTTCTACCGCCCACGTGATCAGAATGGTGGTGATCAAAGAGGTAGAGGACGAGGAAGATTTGGGCAAGGACCTGGAAGAGGTGGTTTCAGAGGAACTTGTTTCCGATGTGGTGAAGAAGGGCATCGAGCCTATGAATGTCCACAATACCAAGGAAGGACAGACAAAAGGCCAGAAGGTCGTGCAAGAGTTGTGCATGTAGATGAGGAGGCTCAATCTGAGCATTCAGATGATGCTGAAAGGGGAGAAGCCCTAGTGGTTAGAAGAGCCTTGGTGACTGAAGAGAAGGAGCCAGAACAGAGGAAGAATTTGTTTCGCACAAGGTGCAAGTGTGAAGACAAATGTTGTGATGTCATTATTGATGGTGGGAGCACTGATAATCTAGTGTCAGAAGAAATGGTTACAAAGTTGAAGCTGAAGAGGGAAAGGCATCCACATCCATATCGGATTGCCTGGTTGCAGAAAGACCACAAAGTTCTAGTCAATGAGCAGTGCCTGGTGAAGTTCAAGATCGGAAGCTATCGTGATGAGGTACTCTGTGATATCATCCCCATGGATGCATGTCACATGTTGTTGGGAAGGCCGTGGCAGTTTGACAGGCGAGCTGTACATGATGGCCATGCAAACACTTATTCCCTGATGAAGGGTGGAGTCCGCCATAAGTTGAAACCCCTGAAGAAGGCCGAAGAAAAGGTATGCAGTAGTGCTAGAATTTGTTATGTCGATGGAAGGAAATTTTTAGAAGGCATAAAACATGAGCGTGTGTGTTATGCATTGATTCCTAAAATGGATAAGGAGGGTAGTGAGAAGGTTCCAGTAGAAGTTTCTGGGTTATTGAATGAGTTTCAGGATATTGTTTCTGATAATGTACCTGAGGGTTTACCACCAATGAGGAAGATCAGTCATCAGATTGACTTGATCCCAGGAGCCAGTTTGCCGAATAAGGCAGCTCATAGAATGACTCCTGCAGAAAATGAGGAGTTAAACAGACAAGTTGAGGAGTTGTTGAGAAAGGGTTTGATTCGAGAGAGTTTGAGTCCATGTGCAGTACCTGCAGTACTAGCACCAAAGAAGGATGGGGAGTGGAGGATGTGTACAGACTCTCGGGCCATAAACAAGATAACAATCAAGTATAGATTTCCCCTACCAAGGATGGATGACCTGATGGACTGTTTGAGTGGAGCTCAGTACTTCACAAAGATTGATCTGAAGAGTGGATATCACCAGATTCGGATTCGAGAGGGAGATGAATGGAAGACCGCCTTCAAGACCAAAGAGGGCCTGTACGAGTGGTTAGTCATGCCTTTTGGGCTAACCAATGCACCGAGCACATTCATGCGGCTCATGAACGAGGTACTGAAAGAGTTCCTAGGAAGCTTTGTTATTGTGTATTTAGATGATATTTTGATATTCAGTAAGTCACTGGATGAGCATATAATGCATATTGGTAGAGTCTTTGAGAAGTTAAGAGAAGAGAAATTGCTGATTAATCTGAAGAAGTGTAGTTTTGTGAAGAAGGAGTTAGTGTACTTGGGGTTTGTTGTCTCGACAGAAGGTCTCAAGATGGACCCAGAGAAGGTGAAGGCTATTCTGGAATGGCCTACCCCAAGAACTACTACTGAGGTGAGGTCTTTCCATGGTTTGGCCAGTTTTTACAGAAAGTTTATTAGAAACTTCAGTAGTATTTGTGCACCCCTAACTGAAACAATGAGAGGGGATAGAAAAGAGTTCAAGTGGAGCACTGGAGCAGCAAGGAGTTTTGATCTATTGAAGCAGAAGGTGACAGAACAACCTGTTTTGGCTCTCCCGGATTTCAATAAGGTGTTTCAAGTGGATTGTGATGCCAGTGGTTGTGCCATTGGAGCAGTGTTAAGCCAGGAAGGTAAGCCCATTGCCTATTTCAGTGAAAAGTTAAATGATGCAAAGAGAAAGTACTCTGTATATGACCAAGAATTTTATGCAATAGTTCAAGCATTAAAGAAATGGAGGCATTATTTGTTGCCGAAGGAATTTGTTATGTATACTGATCATCAAGCATTGCAGTACCTGAGTAGTCAGGGAAAATTAAATCAGAGGCATATGAAATGGGTAGAATTTTTGCAGAGTTATACATTTGTTTTAAAGCATAGGAGTGGGAAGTCAAATAGGGTTGCAGATGCCTTAAGTAGGAGGCATACATTGTTGATAGAAATGCAGATTGAGGTGGTTGGGTTCAGTGAACTCAAGACATTGTACCCGAATGATCCTGATTTTGCAGAGGCTTGGAAAGCTTGCAAGGAACCTGTTACAGTTGACAGGACAAAGTGGTTGGATTTCCTAATTCAAGAAGGCATGTTGTTTAAGGGAAGTCAATTATGTATTCCGAGGAGTTCCATGAGGGAGAATCTGATAAAGGAGAAGCACAGTGGAGGAATGGCAGGACATTTTGGTCGGGATAAGACCATTTCCATTATCAGTGAGCATTATTATTGGCCTCAGTTATCACAAGATGTGAAGAAGTTTGTGCAGAGTTGTAGGGTATGTCAAATGGCTAAAGGAGTGAGTCAGAATACAGGGTTGTATCAGCCCTTACCTGTACCAGAGAGGTCGTGGGAGGATATAAGTATGGACTTTGTTCTTGGTTTGCCAAGGACACAGAGAGGGAATGATTCAGTATTTGTGGTGGTTGATAGGTTTTCGAAGATGGCACATTTCATCCCATGCCAGAAGACCCATGATGCAGTCCACATTGCTGACTTGTTCTTCAAAGAGGTGGTGAGGCTACATGGTTTGCCAAAGAGTATAGTCTCAGATCGTGATACAAAATTTGTTGGATACTTTTGGAGGACCTTGTGGAAGAAGTTGAAAACAGAGTTGAAGTTTAGTTCTGCACACCATCCCCAGACTGATGGGCAGACTGAAGTTGTGAACAGGAGTTTGGGTAACCTACTGAGATGCTTGGTAGGAGATAAACCAAAGGGATGGGATTTGATCTTACCCCAGGCAGAATTCGCTTACAACAATTCTGTCAATAGAAGCACTGGTAGATCACCGTTCCAGATTGTGTATGGAAGTAGTCCTAGGACTGCTCCAGAATTGAGGAAGATGGACCAAGAGAAGAAGACAAGTGCTGAAGCTGAAGACTTTGCAGAACACATCAAGAATATGCATGAGAAGGTAAAAGAACACATTAACAAGATGAATATGCAGTATAAGGCTAAGGCAGATCAAAAGAGGAGGTATAAGGAGTTTCAGATTGGTGATGAAGTGATGGTCCACTTGAGGAAAGAAAGGTTTCCAGTAGGAACCTATAACAAATTGAAGATGAAGAAGTTCGGTCCCTGTAAAATTTTGAAGAGGCATGATTCAGGGAACGCATATGAGGTAGAGTTGCCAGATGGATTCAACATTTCCCCTGTGTTCAACATTGCAGATTTGATAGAATATCATGAGGGTGGCGCAGAGGAAGTACCAGCAATGGAACAGTGCGGTATTCCAGCACCTACTTCAGAAAAGGAGGAGATTGAAGAAATCTTGGATAGCCGTGTAGGAAGGAGTACCAGAAATAGGCAATATGAAGAATATCTGGTGAAGTGGAAAGGAAGGCCTGTGGAAGATTCATCCTGGTTGTCCAAGGCAGAGGTTGACCATTTGGGTTTTCCTCAACCATCTGAGAAGTGACGGAGTCACTTTTCAAATTACCCTGGGTGTCTGATGCAGGAGCATCCAGTGGTGTAAGGGCAATCCTACATCACCCAAAAATATATTTACTTTCATTTAGATTTTTTTTGTAGATGTTTTTGCATTTCTGGATACCCTTTTCGTCGAAGAAGAATTCCCAACTTTCAGAACTGCTTTTCTGCTTTTTCTGCTCAACTGCTATTTTTAGCAGGTATGAATTTGAAGGCGTGAGGAGACAAAAATTTAAGGGAAGCTTCAGGACATAATAATAAACACTTTGGTGAAAGAATCAGATCAAGAGCATTTCCGGTTCAAAAGTTATTCAAGTTTCAATTTCTGCTTTTTGCCTTATGAAATCTTCGGAGCTAATTTTGAGGTACTTAGAGGCTCCGGATGGGCCTGAAAAATTGGCGGAATACGAAAGTGGTTAGCCTTTAGGCCCCACTTTCCGGCAAGAGATCTTCGCGAGAGCTTTCCGAAAAGGTATTATCATTGAAGATCTGACGGTTAGATCTTGAGTTAGGGCTTCCGAAAGTTGGTGCATAATTTGAATCCCGTTTTTGGCTCCAAACAAAGAAACGGGCTATTTATGGGCGAGTTACTGTTTCTTTTAGGCAGTTTTTGGGGAAAGAAGATCGCATGCTGCGAATAGGGGAATTTCTGTAGTTTCTTTCTGTAATTTGCATGTATTGCAAAACTGGAGGATTTGAGATCCTCTACATGTAGGAATTTCATACTTTGAAAATAATAAGATTTGTTAGTTTTTCTGTGTGATTTTTTTTGTGTCTCGGGTTGCACCCTCATCAGGGATGGAGAGTAAACCCCACTGCTCCCCCATTCATGGAGGGAGAGCTACCAATGGCAACACCCTCCACGAATGTGTGGAGGGAGTGCTACCAAAGGCAACACTACCCCCATCTTGGGGAAGGGTGGTCGGATGTGTGAACAGTCCAACACCCCCCATAAACCCCCATTCACGACCTTTGAAACTTTTTAAGTTTGGATTTTATGAGTTTTATTTACTTGTTATTTTGTTTCAATTTTTATTTATATATATAAATATAAATGTTCTAATCTGGCAGTTTTAAAAGAGTAATGTGGAAATTTAAATTCATATTGTTCAACATTTATATATATATATGTAATTATATATATATGCATATATATGTATATATGTATTTGTATCTATATTTGCTTTGAAATAAGGTATTTGATTGTTGTTATGTTTTTAGTTTCAGTTGAATAATATAAATTGATATATGTATTTATTTCAATATTGATATACACCTATTTATATATATATATATATGCTTATGATGTATAGTGTAATGCCCCTGCCTTGCAACCCTAAAGGAAGTTGCAATTAACGTCTTAAGCGAACCAATTTTTTTTTTATAAAGTGCATTTAGCATACACATTCACTTACTAATTAACCACAACCTCTAAGGCTACAAGATTAGGATTACTTAAACCCACACATACATATTACATATAACCATAGCATTATGAACTTTATGAAATAACCATCATACATCATAAGAATACCACATAACATAATAAGATAATCAACCAAAATATAATCTCATAATCATTAACTTAATCCAATAGTTACATCACTCATTCCCAGAATGAGACAATAGTACATAAGGTTACAATTACATAATTCCACCTCATAATCATAAGAGGGATAAAATAACTTATACAAATTGAAATATTACAAGGCAAGAATAACACAAGAACTCGAGTTGTCCACCTGGATATCTCACCACCAAGTACTGAAGATAGATGGGGACCCAATGGTTTTGGTGCATGTTCCACCCAACCAAGTGGTACCCGAAGGCCCACCCCCCATGCTAGGAGATAGTAACAAGGTAACATGGACAAAGATCTACAACCACTAACCAAAGGCAGACTCATACCGACTCATACTGATATAACCAAGCAAATGAACTAACAAGTACAACTCAATCACCATACAAGTACAAATTAAGTACAACTCCAACATCACTGAAATAGGTCACATTGCTTCCAGACATAATATTAATCAAATATGTTCACCGAACCATACACATAAAACAATAGACAACTGTTGCCCTAGATAGAGTGTCATCGCATAGTAGTCATGAGATCTCCTCTGGGAATTCTTCATAGGCTCCGGCACAAGTAATCCTGGTGGCCTCAACCGAATCTTGGCCCTCATACTCACTCATGCAGAATCAACTATCTCTCGTACGAACAAGATAGTTGATTTTTCCATTCCAAGCCTTTCCACTCATCCCAAGTCTAAACAATCCCTTGTGTCTATGAGTGAGGTAAAATTATCTTGATTAGTGAGAAGTTAGTCCTAATCTTCTAAGTACATTACTTTAATTATCACTTGTTTAAATCACTCCTGAAGGTTATCCAGTTTACCTCTTTGGGCTCTGGTGCCTAACAGAAGCCACTCTTCTATTCGACAACACACACCCAAACAATCCACTAAGGGAACCACAAGTGCATACCAACTAGGCATCATAATCCACTCCAACACATGGAGGAAACAAAAGATAGAACTCACTCCAAACATCTTGGAGACAACATAACACATAGACCACTCATTTCACAGGAGGCACAAAACATCCCCGTTCGTGGGAATTGGGTAAATACTGAATAGACACCATGCACTACCCAAGGGGAACAATTGGTTGACATAAAGATTCGACAACCCTCATCCTCTAAGATTCTCTGGAAGACTTATAATTTGGACTAACACATAATCCCATATCCCACAATGCAACTTGACGACATAGCTACAAAAGCATTCAATAATCAACTCTAATATTTGGATTTTCTAAATCCATACTCATCCAATAGGTAACATTTACAAAGTCAATGGCATGATAACAAGGTTACTCCATACAAGGAGACACGGATCCCATAATCCGCTCCTAAACCAAGGAGGTGCAAACATCCCCGTTCGTGAAAACCGGGTACTAACATAGACACAATCTCATGCACTACCAAGAGAATTCACAATAGGTTGACATCACAACGACAACCCTCACAAACAACAGACCATCTGGAAGACTTATAAACTAATAGGTATTCAACCCATTCTCGAAGCATAAACATGAAAGACATAATCATTGAAGGCAATAGAAGATACTACATTTTGATACTCTAAATCCATTTCTCATTTCATTACGTAATTCATTATATCGATAAAATTGAATTTAGAATTCATCTTTTCAGATAAGGGAGAAATTACACTAATATTTAATTCTCTAATTGCTCTTAACAAAATAAGTATTTTCAACTATAACTCAAAACATTTCGCTTTAAATTAAATAACCAATTGCCCTTGCAAATTAAATCATTATAAAATTAATCAAATTAACATTTGGTCTCTTCCATAACTTATTGTGTTAAAATAAGATCAATATTTGGACTATAACCCAATATCATATATATATTTTTCCAATTAAATCAAATTAATAATTGGACCTTTTACACATGAATTTAAATTGCACAATTAAATTTTAAATTATGCATTCTTTAAATCAAATATTTAACTCCTTCAATTAAACTTTAACATGCCATTTTAAAATAAACAATAATTTCCCCATATGTTTATAATTTTAATTCCACTAATCTAATATACAAATTTTATTTAAAATAATATAAATAAATATAATACTTTAATATTATAATAACAATACATAAAATATTAATATTTATAAATATCAATTTATTATTATTTTATTATCAGAGCAGCCATGGGAAAATAACTTAACAACAGTCTCGTGCTTCAAGCATAACTCAAAATCTACGATCTAAGTATTTGCAATTTTTTTACAGGGATAAGAAAATTTCAAGGTACAGAAACCCTTTAAATTT
>CM021102.1:381512720-381555550 GCA_007115665.2 Sequoiadendron giganteum
CCCCCTCTCTCTCTCCCTCCCTCACTCCCCAATCTTTCTATCTCTCCTCTCCCTCTCTCTCTCATTTGGCTCTAGCATATCAAAAATGCATTTTCATTTTGCGAGTGCCAAATTTGGTACTCACCAAATTATTTGCACTAGGAAATACCAACCCTTTGGGTTGGATTTGACTTGTGCATCCAACCCAAAGGGTTGGATGACCATTTCATGCTAAAGATGTGTTTTTTTTTAAAAGGTTAAAAAAATTCACACATTTTTAGTCGTGCTCTACATCAAGTTTGCACATGTTTCAGTGAAAACTTATAAAAATACCATGACAACGTTAAGCTCTCTCTTAGCTATCTAACCATTTTTTTTCATGTTTTGATTATGTTAAGGTTTTCATCTTTAATTTAATTTGTTAGCACGTCTGTTTTTTGTCAAAAACCAACATGTCATATTTTGTGTATTGTTTTTTACTTGTTCATCAAATTTTGAAACAAGCAATATTTTTAGAAACTAGATTCCATTATCCATGTATAAATAAATTGAATTTTGATTATTTTTCAAAAAGTTTAGGGGGAGCACGCTCAAATTTTTGTTTTTTAGGATGTGTCCACTTTAAAAATTAGAAAAAAATCATATATTCATTAAAGAATTAACCAAAAAATTTGGTATAAAATACATGGTGTTAGCTAATTTCTCACTAAAGAGATTTTTGAAATTCTAAAAAAAAGTTAAGATTTTAGGGGGAGCACACCAAATGCTATGTTATATTTTTTGAAAAAAATAGAACCATTTTGTGTTCTCCCCCCTTTTGAAACCTATAATATTTATCATTTAAAAAAAAATAGTAGTTTAGAAAGTAGGTTAAGAGAAATACAACTCTTGTTCTTGTTGCATCTTCAAATTTTGAGCATAACTATCTTCATTTTCTCATTGAATATCAAACTTTGCTAATTTTAGAAAAAGTTGGAATCTTAAGACCCCATTTTTGTATCACATCTTGGTGCACTTACCCACTTTAGATGTTTCATTTACTAGAACTTTGATGCAGGAGCATCCAGTGGTGTAAGGGCAATCCTGCATCACCCAAAAATATATTTACTTTCATTTAGATTTTTTTTGTAGATGTTTTGCATTTCTGGATACCCTTTTCGTCGAAGAAGAATTCCCAACTTTCAAAACTGCTTTTCTGCTTTTTCTGCTCAACTGCTATTTTTAGCAGGTATGAATTTGAAGGCGTGAGGAGACAAAAATTTAAGGGAAGCTTCAGGACATAATAATAAACACTTTGGTGAAAGAATCAGATCAAGAGCATTTCCGGTTCAAAAGTTATTCAAGTTTCAATTTCTGCCTTTTGCCTTATGAAATCTTCGGAGCTAATTTTGAGGTACTTAGAGGCTCCGGATGGGCCTGAAAAATTGGCGGAATACAAAAGTGGTTAGCCTTTAGGCCCCACTTTTCGGCAAGAGATCTTCGCGAGAGCTTTCCGAAAAGGTATTATCATTGAAGATCTGACGGTTAGATCTTGAGTTAGAGCTTCCGAAAGTTGGTGCATAATTTGAATCCTGTTTTTGGCTCCAAACAAAGAAACGGGCTATTTATGGGCGAGTTACTGTTTCTTTTAGGCAGTTTTTGGGGAAAGAAGATCGCATGCTGCGAATAGGGGAATTTCTGTAGTTTCTTTCTGTAATTTGCATGTATTGCAAAACTGGAGGATTTGAGATCCTCTGCATGTAGAAATTTCATACTTTGAAAATAATAAGATTTGTTAGTTTTTCTGTGTGATTTTTTTGTGTCTCGGGTTGCACCCTCATCAAGTGGTATCAGAGCGGGTTTTCTTGAGCGTGTGGACAGATCGTCGATCGTGAGGCAGTTCGCACCAGGACTGTGGTTGTGGGTTCAAGATATTCAAGATGCCTCCAAGAGTGGTGCGTGGTAGGCGAGGTGGTGCCAGAAATGCTGGTGGAAGAGATCCAT
Source organism: Sequoiadendron giganteum (assembly GCA_007115665.2). Taxonomy (NCBI): domain Eukaryota; kingdom Viridiplantae; phylum Streptophyta; class Pinopsida; order Cupressales; family Cupressaceae; genus Sequoiadendron; species Sequoiadendron giganteum. The sequence continues at coordinate 381,514,683 of CM021102.1, forward strand.
TAGCGGCTGAGGGTTTCAGAGCCCTCCAGAGACAAATAAATGCATTACAAAGAGAGTTAAGAAGAGGGGTAAACCCGAGAAGGGGAGAAGGAAGTGAGGATGAAGAAGAGGTGGAAGATTCAGATGTAGAAGAGGAAGAAGAAGCTATTGATCAAGATCAAATGCAGCTGATAAGGGCCATTTCGAAGATCGGAAAAAGACCTAGAGTAGAAGTTCCCAGTTTTTTCGGAAGTCTAGACCCGGAAGAGTTGATTGATTGGATCAATGAGTTGGAAGAGTATTTTGAGTATGAAGAAGTAGAGGACCTAGATCGGGTTAAGTTTGCAAAAATGAAGCTAAAGGGCCACGCCAGTATCTGGTGGAAAGAGGTCCAACTAGAAAGAAATAAGAGAGAAAAGGGAAAGATCACCAGATGGGATCGCATGGTGGAGAAACTGAAGAAGCAGTTCATGCCAATGGACTATGAGTTGGATCTATTGAAGAAATTGCAAGGGTTGAAGCAAGGAAGTAGATCTATGAAAGAATACACAGACGATTTTCACAAGATGATCATCAGAACGGGACATGCAGAGGCCAACAAGGAGAAGGTAGCCCGTTATCTTAATGGGTTACGGCCGAGCATTCAAGAGGAGTTAAGCCTGGTCAGAATGGCCACCATTGAGGATGCTTACCAATTTTCGCTGAGAGTTGAAGAGAAGCTGAACAAGAGATTTGATAGCAAGCAAAAAGGACGAGGAGGTCAAAGCGGAAGGGGTAGCGGAAGATCTTTTGGAAGCCGAAATGAGGATGAGAAGAAAAATGAAGATGTGGGTACCAGTCGAAGCCAGAGGAATGATAACTTCTACCGCCCACGTGATCAGAATGGTGGTGATCAAAGAGGTAGAGGACGAGGAAGATTTGGGCAAGGACCTGGAAGAGGTGGTTTCAGAGGAACTTGTTTCCGATGTGGTGAAGAAGGGCATCGAGCCTATGAATGTCCACAATACCAAGGAAGGACAGACAAAAGGCCAGAAGGTCGTGCAAGAGTTGTGCATGTAGATGAGGAGGCTCAATCTGAGCATTCAGATGATGCTGAAAGGGGAGAAGCCCTAGTGGTTAGAAGAGCCTTGGTGACTGAAGAGAAGGAGCCAGAACAGAGGAAGAATTTGTTTCGCACAAGGTGCAAGTGTGAAGACAAATGTTGTGATGTCATTATTGATGGTGGGAGCACTGATAATCTAGTGTCAGAAGAAATGGTTACAAAGTTGAAGCTGAAGAGGGAAAGGCATCCACATCCATATCGGATTGCCTGGTTGCAGAAAGACCACAAAGTTCTAGTCAATGAGCAGTGCCTGGTGAAGTTCAAGATCGGAAGCTATCGTGATGAGGTACTCTGTGATATCATCCCCATGGATGCATGTCACATGTTGTTGGGAAGGCCGTGGCAGTTTGACAGGCGAGCTGTACATGATGGCCATGCAAACACTTATTCCCTGATGAAGGGTGGAGTCCGCCATAAGTTGAAACCCCTGAAGAAGGCCGAAGAAAAGGTATGCAGTAGTGCTAGAATTTGTTATGTCGATGGAAGGAAATTTTTAGAAGGCATAAAACATGAGCGTGTGTGTTATGCATTGATTCCTAAAATGGATAAGGAGGGTAGTGAGAAGGTTCCAGTAGAAGTTTCTGGGTTATTGAATGAGTTTCAGGATATTGTTTCTGATAATGTACCTGAGGGTTTACCACCAATGAGGAAGATCAGTCATCAGATTGACTTGATCCCAGGAGCCAGTTTGCCGAATAAGGCAGCTCATAGAATGACTCCTGCAGAAAATGAGGAGTTAAACAGACAAGTTGAGGAGTTGTTGAGAAAGGGTTTGATTCGAGAGAGTTTGAGTCCATGTGCAGTACCTGCAGTACTAGCACCAAAGAAGGATGGGGAGTGGAGGATGTGTACAGACTCTCGGGCCATAAACAAGATAACAATCAAGTATAGATTTCCCCTACCAAGGATGGATGACCTGATGGACTATTTGAGTGGAGCTCAGTACTTCACAAAGATTGATTTGAAGAGTGGATATCACCAGATTCGGATTCGAGAGGGAGATGAATGGAAGACCGCCTTCAAGACCAAAGAGGGCCTGTACGAGTGGTTAGTCATGCCTTTTGGGCTAACCAATGCACCGAGCACATTCATGCGGCTCATGAACGAGGTACTGAAAGAGTTCCTAGGAAGCTTTGTTATTGTGTATTTAGATGATATTTTGATATTCAGTAAGTCACTGGATGAGCATATAATGCATATTGGTAGAGTCTTTGAGAAGTTAAGAGAAGAGAAATTGCTGATTAATCTGAAGAAGTGTAGTTTTGTGAAGAAGGAGTTAGTGTACTTGGGGTTTGTTGTCTCGACAGAAGGTCTCAAGATGGACCCAGAGAAGGTGAAGGCTATTCTGGAATGGCCTACCCCAAGAACTACTACTGAGGTGAGGTCTTTCCATGGTTTGGCCAGTTTTTACAGAAAGTTTATTAGAAACTTCAGTAGTATTTGTGCACCCCTAACTGAAACAATGAGAGGGGATAGAAAAGAGTTCAAGTGGAGCACTGGAGCAGCAAGGAGTTTTGATCTATTGAAGCAGAAGGTGACAGAACAACCTGTTTTGGCTCTCCCGGATTTCAATAAGGTGTTTCAAGTGGATTGTGATGCCAGTGGTTGTGCCATTGGAGCAGTGTTAAGCCAGGAAGGTAAGCCCATTGCCTATTTCAGTGAAAAGTTAAATGATGCAAAGAGAAAGTACTCTGTATATGACCAAGAATTTTATGCAATAGTTCAAGCATTAAAGAAATGGAGGCATTATTTGTTGCCGAAGGAATTTGTTATGTATACTGATCATCAAACATTGCAGTACCTGAGTAGTCAGGGAAAATTAAATCAGAGGCATATGAAATGGGTAGAATTTTTGCAGAGTTATACATTTGTTTTAAAGCATAGGAGTGGGAAGTCAAATAGGGTTGCAGATGCCTTAAGTAGGAGGCATACATTGTTGATAGAAATGCAGATTGAGGTGGTTGGGTTCAGTGAACTCAAGACATTGTACCCGAATGATCCTGATTTTGCAGAGGCTTGGAAAGCTTGCAAGGAACCTGTTACAGTTGACAGGACAAAGTGGTTGGATTTCCTAATTCAAGAAGGCATGTTGTTTAAGGGAAGTCAATTATGTATTCCAAGGAGTTCCATGAGGGAGAATTTGATAAAGGAGAAGCACAGTGGAGGAATGGCAGGACATTTTGGTCGGGATAAGACCATTTCCATTATCAGTGAGCATTATTATTGGCCTCAGTTATCACAAGATGTGAAGAAGTTTGTGCAGAGTTGTAGGGTATGTCAAATGGCTAAAGGAGTGAGTCAGAATACAGGGTTGTATCAGCCCTTACCTGTACCAGAGAGGTCGTGGGAGGATATAAGTATGGACTTTGTTCTTGGTTTGCCAAGGACACAGAGAGGGAATGATTCAGTATTTGTGGTGGTTGATAGGTTTTCGAAGATGGCACATTTCATCCCATGCCAGAAGACCCATGATGCAGTCCACATTGCTGACTTGTTCTTCAAAGAGGTGGTGAGGCTACATGGTTTGCCAAAGAGTATAGTCTCAGATCGTGATACAAAATTTGTTGGATACTTTTGGAGGACCTTGTGGAAGAAGTTGAAAACAGAGTTGAAGTTTAGTTCTGCACACCATCCCCAGACTGATGGGCAGACTGAAGTTGTGAACAGGAGTTTGGGTAACCTACTGAGATGCTTGGTAGGAGATAAACCAAAGGGATGGGATTTGATCTTACCCCAGGCAGAATTCGCTTACAACAATTCTGTCAATAGAAGCACTGGTAGATCACCGTTCCAGATTGTGTATGGAAGTAGTCCTAGGACTGCTCCAGAATTGAGGAAGATGGACCAAGAGAAGAAGACAAGTGCTGAAGCTGAAGACTTTGCAGAACACATCAAGAATATGCATGAGAAGGTAAAAGAACACATTAACAAGATGAATATGCAGTATAAGGCTAAGGCAGATCAAAAGAGGAGGTATAAGGAGTTTCAGATTGGTGATGAAGTCATGGTCCACTTGAGGAAAGAAAGGTTTCCAGTAGGAACCTATAACAAATTGAAGATGAAGAAGTTCGGTCCCTGTAAAATTTTGAAGAGGCATGATTCAGGGAACGCATATGAGGTAGAGTTGCCAGATGGATTCAACATTTCCCCTGTGTTCAACATTGCAGATTTGATAGAATATCATGAGGGTGGCGCAGAGGAAGTACCAGCAATGGAACAGTGCGGTATTCCAGCACCTACTTCAGAAAAGGAGGAGATTGAAGAAATCTTGGATAGCCGTGTAGGAAGGAGTACCAGAAATAGGCAATATGAAGAATATCTGGTGAAGTGGAAAGGAAGGCCTGTGGAAGATTCATCCTGGTTGTCCAAGGCAGAGGTTGACCATTTGGGTTTTCCTCAACCATCTGAGAAGTGACGGAGTCACTTTTCAAATTACCCTGGGTGTCTGATGCAGGAGCATCCAGTGGTGTAAGGGCAATCCTACATCACCCAAAAATATATTTACTTTCATTTAGATTTTTTTTGTAGATGTTTTTGCATTTCTGGATACCCTTTTCGTCGAAGAAGAATTCCCAACTTTCAGAACTGCTTTTCTGCTTTTTCTGCTCAACTGCTATTTTTAGCAGGTATGAATTTGAAGGCGTGAGGAGACAAAAATTTAAGGGAAGCTTCAGGACATAATAATAAACACTTTGGTGAAAGAATCAGATCAAGAGCATTTCCGGTTCAAAAGTTATTCAAGTTTCAATTTCTGCTTTTTGCCTTATGAAATCTTCGGAGCTAATTTTGAGGTACTTAGAGGCTCCGGATGGGCCTGAAAAATTGGCGGAATACGAAAGTGGTTAGCCTTTAGGCCCCACTTTCCGGCAAGAGATCTTCGCGAGAGCTTTCCGAAAAGGTATTATCATTGAAGATCTGACGGTTAGATCTTGAGTTAGGGCTTCCGAAAGTTGGTGCATAATTTGAATCCCGTTTTTGGCTCCAAACAAAGAAACGGGCTATTTATGGGCGAGTTACTGTTTCTTTTAGGCAGTTTTTGGGGAAAGAAGATCGCATGCTGCGAATAGGGGAATTTCTGTAGTTTCTTTCTGTAATTTGCATGTATTGCAAAACTAGAGGATTTGAGATCCTCTGCATGTAGGAATTTCATACTTTGAAAATAATAAGATTTGTTAGTTTTTCTGTGTGATTTTTTTGTGTCTCGGGTTGCACCCTCATCAAACTTGCACCTCAATAAGGTCTAATACTTACCCCGATAGGCTAAGCCCACATTATTTATGGCCATGAAAAGCAGTGGACAGCGTGAAGAAAGCAATGATCTATCTCACCTATCTCTCTCTACCTCTCCCTCCCTCCTCCCCTTCTCTCTCCCTCTTGCTCTCTCCTTCCCTCTCTACCTATCCCTCCCTCCATCCCACCTATTTCTCTCACTCTCTCCTTCCCTCTCTACTTCTCTCCCTCACTCACTTATCCCTCTCTACCTCTCTCTCCTTCCCCCTCTAATTCTCTATAATTCCCCTATCCCTCTCTACCTCTCCCTTCCTCCCTCCCTCTCTCTCACTCTGTCTAGCTCTCTCTTTCCTTCTCTACTTCTTTCTATCCCACCTGCCTCTCCCTCCCTATCTCTATCTCACTTATCCCTCTCTACCTCCCTTTGTTGCTTTACCCTCCTCTCTCTCTCTCTCTTTCTCTATCCTTCCCTCTCTACTTCTTTTCCCTCTTGTCTCTCTCTTTCTCTATCATTCCCTCTCTACTTCTTTTCCCTCCTCTCTCTCTCTTTCTCTATCCTTCCCTCTCTACTTCTTTTCCCTCTTGTCTCTCTCTTTCTCTATCATTCCCTCTCTACTTCTTTTCCCTCCTCTCTCTCTCTTTCTCTATCCTTCCCTCTCTACTTCTTTTCCCTCTTGTCTCTTTCTTTCTCTATCATTCCCTCTCTACTTCTTTTCCCTCCTATCTCTCTCTTTCTCTATCCTTCCCTCTCTACTTCTTTACCCTCCTCTCCAATTCATTCCAAAAACAACACTTCCTATACAACTTTAGTTTTTCATTTTTCTATTTGTTTATTGTTTGGATTTTATAACACAGATTAAAAATTTATTATTTTATTTTATTTAAAAAATCTTTTCTTTTTTCTTTTTTATTTTTTTTAGGTGAGTGCTACCATTAGGGGGTAGCTCCCTTTTATTTAAAAGTTAAAAAATGAAAATCCTGTATTCAGCATGTGACAACTTGTGATTTGTAGTCGTCTTCTGTCTAAATGAATTATTGCTTTCCTTTGTCTGGATGTATTTCCAACCTTTACTTGTTTGAATGTATTTCCGACCACTATCTATCCACGGATGTCGCTAGATGTGACTCCAATTTGTTTTAGCAGTAGATAATCATCAACACGAAGGCATCTGGAAAAATGTATTTCCAATATCTATCCATGAATACCGCTAAATGTGTCTCCAATTTTGGTTGACGGTGGGACCTTCAAGAACTTTTGTGCCACACACTCTATCACTCTGGGTGGATAGACATCAACATGAAGGCACCACACTCTGTCATGATGGTACGAGGGTACGTGCTTCCAATATTCACTAGGTTTTTCCTGAGCTAGTGGTACCACAACAAGAATGAGCTAGATCTGGTGAAAACGGGAATAGGTTGAAGTTGAGGGTGCCTTACCTTGGGTCCCTAATGTTATCCCCCCAAAGTGCTATGTCTGTATATTTATCATTGATTTTTGATTCCCTTCTGAGTTTCCTCCTGCTTGTGGGCCCATTTCATGCTTTTCACTTTCCAAGATTTCTCCAAGTCCGACCCATCGCTTTGGATCAGCTTCAATTTTGCACTCTTCTTCTTGATTTACACCTGAATTTTCTAGTGCATATGCTACCCTATTTGCTTCTCTATATACATGGGATATTGTATAGTATTTTAACCTTTCTAATAGATCCCAAATTCTATTAACCCAGATTCTTAGCTTCCAGTTTGGGGTGTCTTTCTTTAGTATTGCTTGTATGCATAATAGTGAGTCCCCTTCGATATCCACTTCCTTGATGTCTTTATCTAAACACATCCAAAGGCCTAATGTTAAGGCCTCCATTTCTGCTTTGTTATTGGTTGTTGATCCAATTTTATTGGATATTGCCCATATTAGCTTGCCATGACAATCCCTCACTATGCTCCCTGCTCCTGCTGGCCCAGGGTTACCTTTTGCGGAGCCATCAAAATTTAATTTGAATCTGCCTTGATTTGGACATTTATTCTGCATCTAACTTTATTCTGGTGTATAAGCATGAATCACCTTCAAAGAGTTCTACATCTATTCCATCATGGTTCCTAATGATCTGCCATTTTTTTCCATACAATCCTTTGACCAATATTCCAAGGGTAGATTATATAGTCAAATCCATACTGGTCGATTGTAGGGTTAAAGTTTTGTTGCCATTTCTACATGTATAATGGGTGCCCTTCCTTTTCCCAAATACCTCCTCCTAGAATTTTTTCCTTTTCTTGTGTTGTAGCGAAGATTACTGCAAAAAAACCCCTGGGGAGGAATTTGATTAGGGTTGGTTTTTTCCATGTTTCATTTATCCAATCTTTAATCTTTCTTCTATCAAATCTGGGCCCTATGAACTTGCAAATGATGGCTGAATATTCTAAGATGCTCAAGTCTTCCATGGCTTCTTCTGAAAGATCTATTGATTGGTATTGCATGTGTTGCATGGACTCACATTCCTTGATAGATTCTTTATTGCCTCCTTTTCATGGTTCTTCATCATCTTGTATTTCCATCGTAAAATCAAATATTATGTGCTCTAATTTATTCATGGTCCTTCTTTTTTATTGTATTCGTGATCCTGGAAAGCGAAATTATCAAACGCGCTACTGCATAATTAGTGCAGAACTTTTTTAGTTCATATTATTTATTTTACTTATATATATTTTTATAAAATCTTTTTTATTTTATTTATTATATAAATTATCATATAAATTATATAATTTTATTTTGTTTATTATATAAATTATTTTATTTATTATATAAATTATTTTATTTATTATATAATTTTTTATTTTTTTTATTACATAAATTATTATATGAATTACTATTTTATTTATTTATTAACATAAATTATTATATAAACTTATTTTATTTTATTTTATTTATTATATAAATTATTTATATTTATATTTATTGTTTTTTCTACTTAATTTGTTTAGGGATAGTAATAAAACATACTAATAACAATATTTTTATCATTTATAATTTTTTCTCTTTTTCTTTTTTTTTAGCAAATGTCTACAATTTATTATACATTTTTTTCATTTTAATGATAGATCATAAAATATTACTGAAAATGATCAAAATATTGATACAAAAAACTTACATATAATTATATATAATTTTTATTCATTAATAAAATTAGAAATATTATATCTCTTATCCACCAAAAAAAATTGAAAGTAATTTTCATTATTTAAACATAAAAATACATCAAAATATTAGAAGTATAAAATAAAAATTACATTTACGTTTCCGTTTTTTACAGAGATCCCAAAAAGTGAAAGGGTTTCAAAAGAAAGCTACATAAATATTAAACCACGGTCATTAATGATGTCCCACCGATGTTAGACTTGTGGTTCTCGCCAACATCAGACTACAGGAGATCCCGGTGGACTCTCCCCACGTAAATAGCCTATCGGCTAAATATTTGTTGGGATTAAAATCTAGGCCACCATAATTACAATATATCTAGAACTTAATAATTAGTCTTTTTGTGCATTTCAATTAATATGCAGATGAGAGGATCAATATTTCTATAACACAAGTCTATTATAGTCATGAAACATTATCAACATATGTAACTTTATCCATTGGTGACTTTATTAGTGATAAGTTGTCAATAATTAAATATACACCACATTTAATTTTACAAATTGAACTTTCCTTTGTCCATGTGAGTCTATATCATATCCTACCTTCTATAAATCCTTGAAGGGATATACTTTTGTTCATGCAAATATTTCCCTAAGTATAAAATATTGTCTATGATTCATTGTGTAAGCTATTTTGAGTGCCAAAGCATAGTTGAGTTTGAGAAATCTAAGTATAAAACCCATTTCTAAACTTATAGAAATCAATTGAGAAGAGAAATCTTAGGGTCAAAATAAAGGCGAAGACATACTTTTTTTTTAAATACTAGAAAATGATTAGGTAGAAGATATTTTTCAAGTATCGAGATGGTTGAAATCTCTAGAAATTCAAAGGTTCCAATGCTAACATTATGGAGGAGATTTTATGGAACTTCAAAGAATATAATTCCAGAGTGTTTGGCTAGAAAATAAAGGTGAGTATTAAAATTCTCTATGAATTAGCTAAAAATCCTATTGAATATGATGATCTCTTTTAGTTTAAATATAATTCATGTAGAGAATTAGTTGTTTATCTATGAAAATATGATGAACTAGTTTCTCAACCAATAACAGGAAAGGAATGTGATCATAAAATAATTAACACAGATACCATTTGAAAACCTAGTAAATTGTAATGGTTGAGATTACAAAATTATTCAGTTGAAAAGGCTAGTATAGAATTTTTTTGGTTTTAGTACTTTACACACTAACTCACTTGCATAATGACACTAAGAATCTAGCAATCAAAATTAATCTTCTTGGATACTTATTTGTCTCCCTAAAACCTTGATAGACAAGTACACTAGGGGTATTGGCCCTCTAAAAAAATAGTTTAATAATGTATGCTACTTGCAATCATATTCTCAAAAATAATACAACAAATAGAAAATGAATATTTTTTGGTAAGCTTGTGATAAATCAAATGTATGAAAAAGAGTCTCAAGAAACGATTACTACTACCAAGTAAACCACTACTATTGAAAAATCCACTTCCTCTACTAAAAATTAAGTCAGTTTTAGTAATAATTATTTAGTATTTTCAACTTCTCTTCCAGAGTAATTAGCTCTAATTCTCCAATATCTTCCATTGAAAAGGAAACTCCAAATTATTCAAACTATAGATATAATTGGCCAACCAACCTAGATATTTGAAACACAACTACTTGAGTATACCATAACATCTTTGGTCCATGATGCTCCTCATGAGCAAGTAGAAGATATTAACATTTTAAATTCTAATAAGGAGGCATAGTAGCCTCCAAAAAATAAAAAATATAAATGAACCCCCTCCAAATTTGATGAGTAAAATTCAAATGAATCAATTGTTTCAATGTTTTTCTCATGCTTCTAGCCATGCTACCTCTCTGAAGGAAAACATTATTGTAGAGGTTATCTAAAATTTGTTCTATTCTAATATTTTTATTGCTCTTGAGGAATCCATAATGGTTGAATTGAATACTAGAGTAGAGGAAGAATTATAATCATGCATCTTTTGGAGAGTCCTTGTCTAAAGGCTACCTCTTCACCTATAGATTTTAAAATTTAATAAAGAATCCCTAAGATTCAACTCTTTTTAATTTTGAGGATGAGAAAACTATATTTACATTAAAATCTTTAGATGCATTGTAAAAAAGAGAGGTTCAAACACCTCAAAAAATAGTAGGAAAACATCTTAGTTTTGTAGGATGCAATTCTAAAAGGCATACCCTTTCTAATGATAAGATAGTTGTAGGACCACCTAGCGCATTCCATATAACGCACATGTGGTAATAGTGTTATCTAGTGAGCATAGAGTTCCCACATTTCATGAGAGATATCCTCGTTTAATTATAGTTTATTCTACTTGCACCCCTATGGTTTATTGTTCCTTAAGGACCCAAACAATGTGAATATACTTATTTACTTTCATATACATTATAGTACATATTAATATCTATTAATTTTGACTCTTGGTGTATTGATATATTTATTAGTTGTTTCTCTTCTCATCATGAAGCTAATGAATTCTAGTTCTTTATGAATTAAATTTGGTGATACCTTAGTCAATAGATATAAATAATAAATTATTCATTCTTACAATTCCATACATCCTCTCATGATTTGACATGTTTCTCTATAGGTTGTTTATTTATTGATCCTAGATTATGAGTAATGTTGTAAAAGCTATGTTAAAAATGAACTAGTTCATGTTGCCTCGTCTATATTACTATGTTAAACTCATGATTGTGACTGAGTGTGTAGCATATTTTTAATGTGTCTTTCTTGCCTCTCATAGAATAATATTTAATTTAAAAAAGTAATGTTGAGAGATCCTAAGAGGGAGGATTGGAGAGTTTTGAATATTAGACACTTTTGTGGGTTTCCTCAAGAATGTAGCTACCAAAGTTACAATATTTTTAACTATGAACTACAAGATGCACAATACAATTATGATATTAATCTAGTAGCTTTAATTTCAAGTTCATATAAATTAGCCTTGAAAAATATGATAAATATTCTATAAAATGGCCAATGATATGTAACGATACAATGAAGAACATATTTTACAATTTAATCAAGGGTATGCATGTGAGTACTTGTATGTCTGCACTTGTAGACAAAAATTGCACACAAATCTAGAAAATGGATATACTCACTACTTCATCCTCTACCAATATATCTTGATGATGAAACTCATTTAAAATATCTATATTATGAAGCTTTAATATTAATATATTCATTCTTTAACTACCCTAAAATGAGATCATTTTCATACTCATGTACCTTGATTTTGAGATTTAGGTATCATCTCCAAGAAATCTGCTCTATATAGACAACATACAATACAAACATAAAATTAATAATACACAACCATAAAAATATAGTTGTGTAACCAATTAATTATTTTTGAATACTATGCTAAATCTGGTAAAAATAAATTTTAATCTTTTTTTTTTTTTTTGGGGGTGGGGGAGGGGTTTCATGCCATGTTTAAGCGCCATTTTGGTGTAGGCCATGAGGATTCTTGTTATGGTGGTAGAATTATGCCTTATGATGAAAAACTCTCCTCTACTCTAAGTAGAAGTTGAAAGGCTTATTCCACACAATATATTCACAACATAGTTTTTTCATTATGAATTAAGGTGCATAAACTATTTATATGCATGGACACATTTTAGCATCGTCTTCCACATGAGTGGTGTGAGTTTTGAGGTATTAAAAATCTTTAGTGTATTCCTTCATAGATGACTCCCATTGGCATAGGTTTTGGATCTTCTTCAACACATCCATTGAGTAGTTGGCTATCATAAACCTACCCTTGAGATTTATGATGATTTGATCCCACATTAGGATCATTATTTTCTCCCTATGTTCATGTTTCTCTTGACTGAATCCCACCACAATAGAATTCTCTTTCAAATTTGTGGTGACATACTTCATATGTTTATGGTGTTGTATGGATTCAAACTCAAAAACAAATCTTTAACTTAATGATCTAGACCAACAAATATTTTGGATTTTAGCTTTTTTAGTAGCCATGAGATCAAATCTCAATTTTCTCCTTCCTTCATAAAGTCTATGTGAAATTATCTTCTATGCTAAGTTTATCCTTTCCAATTACACCATTTGTAGAAAATTTACAAACCATTCTCTCATTTAGATATTTTTTATTCACGTTTATAGCTATAAGCTAAGATAAAAAGTTAATATTCAACCTTAATATTATAAACTATAAACATGAATCCTTATATATATATATATATTCTTTTTTCTTAAGTAAGTCCAAAATCTATTCTAAATACATCTAATAAGACTTCAATAACCTTATAAAATCCAAAGGTTCCTTTTCAAGCTACATTTTTCAAAGAATAAAGACAAGACCAATATCCCAGACCATCAAAAGTATAGATGCAGATAAGTTCCTTTTGTTGATAAATGACCCATATTTCAATGTGACTTATAGTTAAAAGGCTTTGGGAAAAGTGATGCTATGGTTTTATGCACCATCAATTTGTAACACATTTCAGAGTTGCATTTTATTCAAAAGTTAACATGAGCTTGATGGTATCTAGGGTTGGTATCACTAACTAGATGTGATAGTGATTATATATTTATACACTTGGTTATCGAATTTGGTTTTAATATAGATATCATTGGCCACCATCATTGAAGGGTCACACCATTTCTTGTAGGAAGTTGAGTAGGGGCACACAGTGCTTGTGGTTGGAGGTAAAGTGCTCAAGTGATTCTCTCCCTCTAAACAACTATATATGTTCTATTTATCTTGCACACTCAAATGATATGACTTAATCTTGGTGAATCCAAATGGACTCTTGTAAATTTATATGTATTTATAGAATTCTAGGATAATAAATGTTAATATGAGTTGTAATGAGCAATAGTTAGAGATAGGCTTATAGAACGAGGACCAAAATCATAGAATGGAGGTATATTATGCACTTTGTGTATTCATTGGAACTGTATTTTCAAAGGCATCTGATATTTTATGCATGTTCATTTTAAATATGATATGGATTCTTGATTAGCATTTATTTTATGCTTATATAGATATATATATATATATATATATATGTATATAAGAGAATTTAGAGTGATATGTGTATGTGCTAATACATATTAGTTAATTTTTTTCTATATATATGAACTTATGATAGATGAAAATTGAACATGAGAATACATTGAGTTTCATGTACTACATGTTAATATTTTTATAGAAATGAAAGATATAAATGCAAATGAACATAAAAATTGATATCTTTATATTTAGATAATAAATATATTTTACTTCTTCTCTTTTGAGCATCATAGAATGATGGTGAATAAAATATACAAATTTAATAACCCAACTCAAGGGCATAATATGCTAGGACTATGGCAAATAATTTACTACGTTTTATAATTAGTATAAATTGGTTATGCATTTTGTTTTCTTGGTGGTCATTATTATATGGATCAAGCAAGAGATATTAGTTTTGTTGATAAATGACCCATATTTCTATATGACTTATAGTTAAAAGGCTTTGGGCAAAGTGATACTATGGTTTTATGCATCATCAATTTGTATCACATTTCAAAGTTGTATTTTATTCAAAATTTAACATGAGCTTGAGGGTACATCTAGGGTTGGTATGACTAATTGGATGTGGCAGTGATTATATACTTATACACTTGGTTATCGAATTTGGTTTTAATATAGATGTCATCATTGGTCACCATCATTGAAGGGTCACACCATTTCTTGTAGGAAGTTGAGTAGGGGCACACCTTGTTTGTGGTTGGAGGTAAAGTGCTCAAATGGTTCTCTCCCTCTAAACAACTTGATTAATTCTATATAGATTGCACTCAGATGATATGACTTAATCTTGGTGAATCCAAATGTACACTTGTATATTTATATGTATTTATAAAATTCTAGGATAATAGTTGTTAATATGAGTTGTAATGGTTATTTTGAATAAAAAATGAATAATTTAAAAGAAGGAAATAATTAGAGATAGGCTTATAGAATGAGGACCAAAATCATAGAATGGAAGGTATATTATGCACTTTGTGCATTCATTGGAACTATATTTTCAAAGGCATTTGATATTTTACACATTTTATGCATTCATTTAAAATATGATATGGATTCTTGATTACCATTTCTTTTATGCTTATATATGCATACATATATATGCATATAAGAGAATTTAGAGTGATATGTGTATGTGCCAATACATATTAGTTAATTTTTTTCTCTCTATATGAACTCATGATAGAAGAAAAATGAGCATGAGAATACATTGAGTTTCATGTACTAATTGTTATTTTTTATATATAAACAAAAGATATAAATGTAGATGAACATTAAAATTGATATTTGATATTTAGACAATAAATATATTTTACTTCTTCTCTTTTGAGCACCATAGATTGATGGTGAATAAAATATACAAATTTAATAACCCGACTCAAGGGCATAATATGTCAAGACTATGGCAAATAATTTACTAAGTTCTATAATTAGTATATGGGTTATGCATTGAATTTTATTGGTGGTTATTATTATATGGATCAAGCAAAAGATATTAGTTTTGCTGATAAATGGCCTGTAGTTAAATGTGACTTATAGTTAAAAGGATTTGGGCAAAGTGATGCTATGGTTTTATGCATCATCAATTTTTTTATACATTTCAGAGTTGTATTTTATTCAAAATTTAACATGAGCTTGAGGGTATCTAGGGTTGTAATGACTAATTGCATGTGATAGTGATTATATATGTATACACTTGGTTATCGAATTCGGTTTTAATATAGATGTCATCATTGGCCACCATCATTGAAGGGTAACACCATTTCTTAGAGGAAGTTGAGTAGGGGCACACCTTATTTTTGGTTGGAGGTAAAGTACTCAAATTATTATCTCCCTCTACACAACTTGATACATTCTATATAGCTTGCACCCAGATGATATGACTTAATCTTGGTGAATCCAAATGTACTCTTATAAATTTATATGTATATTTATAAAATTCTAGGATATTAGTTGTTAATATGAGATGTAATGGTTATTTTGATTTGAATTTGTATTATTGAACATGCACTGTATTTCATTTAATCTACAAATTGATGGAATTTTATGTTTACTATTTGATTTGAAACTAAATATTTATTAAAATATTTAAATTTATTTCCTCATAATTAATTTTTAATTTAAACTTTTTCAATATTGAGGTAGTCTCTTACAAATAATAAGAAAATTCTGCATATAAATAAAAAAGCTCAAAAAACAATGAGTAAATATTTCTAGTTGATACAGCCACGTGAGGTCACTAAGATGCTCTTAGATGAGACCCCTCAAGTGATATTTTTTTTGAGATTGGTGCTCTAAAATAAAACAATATAGAAGACAACTTCAACCACCAAAGAAAACATACTTCTAATTTTCATAACCCACACTTGTCTAAGTCTTCAAGTCCTTTACCATTCTTAGGAATGGGATATTATTTACACTCACCCTATTATGTCACCTTTCTAATGTACACGTCCAAAATATTGGTAATTTCCTATCACTACCTTTAAGGAATTCATGCTCTCTGATTTGAAACTTCTTGAGTCTAGACAAACTATCTTTACAAATATTTGTATAGTAGAAAAAATGATTTTAAGAAAAAAATGAAATATATCCATCTCTTCATGCAACTTGGTTTCATGCACATTTGTTGATAATTATCTAAAATTTTGCAAGGACCAATATTCTTTAGTTTCAATTTTTCATATATGTAAGTGTTTATTTTATCTTAAATATTTATTTACATGTTATTTTTACCTAGCATTGCTCTCTTCTAGTTCCTTCTTAACCCTTGAATGAACATATTTTATGTGTTACACAAACTATTTATCCAATTTAATATGTTCTTGTATTATTCTATCCTCATTATATTTGTGAGATATTTAAAAAGAAATATACATCATATTCAATAGAATCTTCATTCTTGACCAATTAACTATATTTTTGTATGTAAAATAAACCCACACTAACAAAAAGTTCCACTATGTGAGTTTATCTCCCACTAACAACCTTGTTACATTGTACTGATTCTATTTTATAATCTTGGTTTTGATAACATATCTATGAATGGTATATAGAACTATACTTAAGTTGTGCACCCAATTTCTTTCATAGGCTGCCAAAATTGATAAAGAAACTATGTATCCCTCTATGAGTCTATACTCTATAATATCCCATTCAATTTTACTATCTCCTTGAAGAATGGATTAGTACTATTGGATGTAACATTTTCTAATGAAACAACTTGCACAATAGAATAATAGAATAAGACATATGCTACAAATACTTGATAATAATATGCCACTTCAAGGGGGAAACCTCCTACTCCAATTTGATGAGGATACATAGATGGTATTCAATAATAATGCAGTACTCAATATGGTGATGATAAATAACCACTATATCCTATATATACCTATTCATTCCTTGGATACCATCCAAGGCGACATAGATACTTAGCCCTTAGGATTACATACCTATAAATTATTAGAATAATTGTTATGCATCTTATTTAAGAGTTCATTTATCCTTAATATAACTACTAGTGACTCGATACACACTATAGGATTAGAGGCATACAATTCCCACCTCTTTAGAAAAGCATTATTCTTAAGATTTATCAATTATGCATGCTTCTACACAATATCTTCATATTCCTATGTGGTAACTTTGAATAATAAATACTTCCATTTTGTGAGGTACTTTATGATTATTTTGTTGAACACACTGGATATTGAGAGGAGAGGGGTGAATTAGTATTTTGAAAAAACTTGAACCCCTTTGGAGCTTGAACTAATCAGAACAATACTCCTTAACCAAATATAAACCCTTAAATACATTGTAATATGCCAAACATTCATTGAAATAAATTTCCTAAGTTCTCACTGTGAGTAAAATAAAATATGTAATATGCCATTGCAATAAAAAAAATTCCTTTCTTTATTGAGAATATATGATTAAAGATGCTACACAATAAGGATTTCCATTCCATTACAATATTTTGCAAAGTAAAATATTCCAAGAAAGTACAAAACTCCTTCGAGCAGTGATAACTTTAAGAAACCCCCCTCAAAAAAGATATAAAATCCTGGTGAATCTTTTATTTTTTAAGGAAAAAATATTAATTTCTATTGGCGAATCTTTCATTTTTATCAAAAAAATATTAATTTTATTGGTGATTTTTTTACATTACTAAAAATTTTTAGAAAATTTTGTTCGATATTCAAAAACAATAGGAAAATGCATTAATTATGATGGCGAATCTATCCAATCTAAAAGTAATTCTCATAGAAAAGTTGGGGCCTGAAGGTGGAAATTATTGATGGGTTGAATGGGTAGACTATAATATTTACTTTCCACCATTGTTTTAAAATATAATATAATGGCTCTCATTATATTTTGCAAGGTAAAATGTTCCCATGATCTGTAATTCTCATGGGGCTCAAAATTTCTTTCAGATCATTGATTTGATGACCCTTGTACTTTGTAAGGTAAAATTTACCCATAATCTATAATGCTCATGAGACCTAAAATTGTGGGGCCATGAGCATTACAAGTCATGGGTACATTTTACCTTGTGGAATACAATAAGGGCCATTAGATTATATTATAAATCAATGGTGGAAACTCAAGATTAGAAATATGGTCCTAAAGCAACTAATAATTATGATTTACTATTGGTGAATTAATATAGATTTCTACTATAATTTATAAAATTTAGGCGACTCTAATCTAATCATGTATTAAATATTGTGGTAAAATTTTGAGTTAATTTTTTTAATAAAATAAATTATTTGGTGATTTACATAAGAATATAATAAAATTTTGTAAAAATGTGGCAATTCAAGTCATGTTGTAGCTTAAACTATTAGCCAATTTTAGATTCCCAAATTTCAACTGTTAGCCAATTGGTGAATATTAGCCACGAAAATAATCATTGGAATGCATATTACATATGCAAATAAAAGTAATTAAAATTTTGTCATACCTAGAAATGAGGAGAAAATAAAAATGGTTATAATATTTCAATTAACATTGAAAATCAAGAACAAGAAAAAGGATCGACGGGTGTAAAAAGGAGGTTGTTGATCTTGGTGATGAAAATAGGATAGTTATTTTTTAGTTGGGGATTCAAAAAAAAATGACTTGAGGAAGATTGCCACAAATAGGAGAGGAGGAATAAGGTTGGCTTAAAGAGGAGTGGGTGGATGTTTTTATTTAGCATAGGAAAGCAAAGTGAAATACCTCTTATATCATTCACCTATCGAGTAGATCAAGAGTGAAATACAATAAATTGTCATATGTGCACACTACCAAGCAATGACAATATTATTTTTAGGTCCATAATAGATTCACATCCATAACTATGTGTAGGATCCTTGTTGTTTTTTCTAAAATCTTCATCAAATCATAACCATCTCAACATACATTCTAAAAAAATAAGAGATCTCTTAGCCTCACCCAAGTCTCTCTAGTCTCCATGACCACCCACCAATCAATCCATGCCACATTCAAATGCAATCTTGTGAAATCTTGAAGCTCTAAGAAAAATGATTAAGACTCAAAACCAAAGAGAATAAATAAGACCATTTTCAAAGTTCCAACTATAGAATCAAGAAAATATCATGGCATCATGTGATCTAGAATCACCTCCTAGGAGATCACATGAAGATAACCATCTATTAAATAAAATGATTAATCAACATCACTATCAAAGCTTCCATTGAATTGTGTAACCAAGCTTTCTAGGCATCATGATAACCATCTCCTAATTGAAGATCCTCCATGGACCCAATACAATCAAAGAACTCAACACCATGAGCTCCTAAAAGGTAAATTCAAACCATGATCTCCAAACCAAGAAGATACAATAGCCACATTTCCTTTGTCAATAGAACCAGATATGTCATTAAACTCTCATTGCAATATGAAAAAAGAATCCAATAATTCCTTATGACACCAACAACCATTGAAAAATACCATCCATCTTCTAATCAAAGATTATCCATGGCTCACTACACATTGTAACATCAATAAATTAGAACCAAAATCTTGAAACAAAGAAGATAAAAAACATTATAAAATTGCATAAAGCTCCCATTGAAAGTGATACCAAGTTATACAAGGAATCATGGCCAACATCATTTTTGACACTCTACTAAAAGTGAATAGAGCTTCTCATACACTATACAATACTAATATAGACTCAAATTAACAACTATATTAGGTACTCCCAATAACCATCTCTCACTGCAATAAACATACCATGTAATAGTTCGGTGACCAAGAATATGGCCTACCAAGTAGAATCCACATCAAAAAAAATTACAAGATTTTCTCATATGCAACATATGAAAGCAGAAATACATAATCAGTGCTCCAATCTCAACTAAAAATAGTTACAACCCCACATCAGTAACATAAAAAATATAGATAATCAGGTATAACATGTGGATTTACAAGACTCAAACACTAGGATCAATGTTAGAAATTATTTTCCAAAAGAACCAACATAAGATTAAACATAGATCAATCAAAATCCTCCCAAAAGTCATGCAAACCTATAATTGTCTTCATCTAGAACACCCTAAATATAGTCTTATCACATATCTATATATAAAATATTTTATTTAACATATATAACTTGGAAAACAATCTCTATAAATTTGAAATCCACTTAAACATCCAAACATTCACATCAAACATGTCATCTGAATAATAGAATGATCATCGATCTACAAACCCACAACTGAGAACAAGATAAAACTACAACCCAACAGTAAAACCAAGTTGTGCAAGAGATTATAACTTATGAAACATATCATATCCACATATCACAAAGAGGTCAGTGGGTTATCTTCCATTGATTTCATGTAACCAAGGGCTAAAACCATGAAGCCAACATAAGAAATCCATTTTGTAGTCCAAATAGTGGGTGTTTCTCTATATGACTAGGATGTCTAAAGAACCCATTCGACATGAACACCTTCTCATTGCACATGCACTCAAGGTAAAGGAAAAATCACCAAATAAGAGGATACACATATTGTCAAACAAGAGCTCCAAGTTACCAAAACATAACCAAATCCATAAAGATTCATAATCATGAGCTTCCAATGCCCAAAATAGATCACATTGACAATATCCATGGATTCCAATATCTCAAATATGCAAAAACAATTAGCTCATAGAACATTCGTTGTAGCCGCACAAGCCTCCAAAAACCTTAAATTCATTCTAACAAATTCACACAAGCTTTCCAGGCTAAGAAATAAAAAACAAAGGAATGCCTAGAACCTAGTTAACCTTTAATTATGTGACCAAATGATGAGAAATATATAGGTTTTAATACCAAATGTTCGAAAATTCAATCTCTATCCAAATATGACTTCAATGGATTAGATACAAAGCTTGAACTATTACTACATGAAAATATGAAGATTATATGTAAATATAAAATTAGGTTGCCTTAATAGGGAATTACCATGATTAGAACTATCTTCTCTATGATGCTAAAAAATCAGCCAACATAACATTCTTAATAACACCACCTTATGTGAACTTATAACAACAATAGATAAAGAATAACATCCCAATAAGATAGAATAAATGAGGTAAAAATCAACAATATAAGAGCATCACATATCACATGATTTACGTGGAGAAACCCTCGTCGAAAAAACTCCACCAAGAAGAGAGGCCAATTATGCATTATCTTCAAATAAAAGAGATTACAATACGTGCATTTCTATTCTCCTCTTTTCCTCCAACATGGTAGCACCTATGAAAAACTTACTTATGTCTCAACCTATCCTTGTTACTACAAATTAATACTACATTCAATTGTTCCTCATGATTTCTACATCCAAGGGGCTGATTTTATAGACTTGTGAAGACGTCTTAAGACCCAAATATGACGCCCAAAGATGACCCTTCATTCCAAACATCCCCAACCTTTGGATTACCTCATAATATGAAAAGACACTATCTTTGGTTCCAATAATTCCCTCCAACTTGGGCACCCAAATTTGGAAATTAAACATTAATTAAATGCAATAAATGATAAAATACTAGGAGACACATGTTGCCTCTTTCCAAGCACCCACTTAGAGAATACTAACAGTCACTCATTACCCTTTTCCTTATTTTTTATCATCCCATTCTAGGTGTCCACATGTGGGGAAAACAATATTATATTTCTTTCTATAGTCATTTTTATTGTTGCTAGTGGAACCCATCACCCCTTATGAATGTAATACAAACAATGGTGAGAATAAAAATTATAAAATATTTTCTCAATACACCCTAAGTGCCTAGGGACACTTTTGAAGGATATTGGATTCATGCAATATGGAATAAGATTTACAAGGTATATGACATATTAATCCTAATAGGAAAAAACCCTAGAGTTTGAAACCTCCTCCTTTGCTTTCTTTAAATGTAAGAAAATGGATCACTAGGTGAAACAACTCCCTATATTAAACAACATAAAGATAATTAAAATATGGACATAAAAAGAACTTGTTGAGTCTAATAGTAAGGGGGATAATATGGAAGCTAAGGTAGTGAATGCACTCAATAAAAATAATTTAAGTTTTGAATTTAAAATACTTCAAATCTCAAAAGGGGAGATTTAAGAGGAAGAAACCCATAAATTTTAAATTGATATGAAGACTAGGCTCTAGAAGCAAGTGAAAAGTTGGATGATGGAAGGAATGAAGTAAATATTTTAATAGAAGGGAAATATAGAACACAACATACAATTAAGGATGATCCTATGGAAGACCAAATGATAGTTTTGGATCTAGGACTTGCTTTATCTCAACATAGAGAGGTCTTAGATTCAAGTCAACGCCCGTTGGAGGCAATACAGGTTGCAGAGAATTCCTAAATTTTGGAGGTGGAATTTATAAAGTCATATGGTGGTAAGAATGATTTATATATAATGAGAAAATTAAGGAGAGTGGTAACTTGCAAAGGGAGTCCCTCCTAATCATGACCCAGTAGGGGAAAGAGTTTGAAAATATTCTATAAGAGTTGGTTTAAATCCTAGGGACCATGGGTAAGGGTCCAAAGAAGAACAATATGTTATCCACATTCTCAAGAGGGAAGAAAAATAAAGATAACGATTACTAGGAATATAATATTTTTTTATTGTGGGGAAAAACAAAAAAATAGTGAGAGAGTATCCCTCAAAGATGATAGAGATAGATAGTTTGAAAAATAAATTCCAAATGGTGTTCAATGAAACATTATGTATATGTGCTTGAATAACAACCCAAACTCCAAGAAATAAAAAAAATCATGGAATTTTAGAGGGATAACAATCCTCACAAACAAGTGAACCGTATAGAAAATAGGGGAGGGGATACCTTCCTATTCTATCTAGGTCATTAAATTATGTCCTAAGAACCCTAATTGGATTGACTATCAACCTCACAAGGTGAGTCAATTCACAATTAGGAGGACCTGGGAGGGGGTTCTTTTCAGCTTTAAGGGGTTCACCACCAAGAAAATGCTTGGAAAAGACAATGTGATATGCAAACAACCTAAAATGAGCTAAATGAAAGATGAAAATATGAAAATATAGAAAATAAGTAACACCAAGTTAGGGTATGTGTAACTAGGAAGTTTAGAGATGCAATAAGGATTTTGGAAATGTAGAGAAGCTAGCAAAATATGCCTTGGAGGACTAAGACACCTAAGATGGCATATTAGTCTCATTTCTATTTTTTAGGGAAAACACAAATTCTTTGGATGTCGGAACTAGATCTGAAAGAATCTTCGAAATCTATGCTTGGGATGACTAAGACACTCAAGATGGAATATTAGTCCCACTTTGAATTTTTGAAAAGTCTAAATGTGGTCCTAAGCTCCCAAATCTGCACTTTCTTCCTTTCTGATCTCAGGTTCTGAAACAGCCGAATCTGACTTGTAGGCAAGTCTCCATGAAGATGAAAACTTTACAATGAAACTTTGTAAATTCGAAAAAAATTCACTCCAAATGATCTTCAAGTCTTCAACCTAGATCTTCAAACACAAATATGCAAGATGGGAAAAAACTTGTTGATTGTTAGTGAATGGGGGTTTTCCTTGGTCAATCCCCTTGTTGGTAATTAAACCTTGAAATGAAATAGAAATAATGAAGGAAATTGTGAATGAACAACATGCAATGCTACAACTCACCAAACCCTTGTAAAGCCTACAAACTTGTCTGAAATGGATGCAATGGATATGGATCTTGAAATGATTGATAGATCTTGAATTACTTGCTTGCTTATATCAAAACCCTACATCACAAATGTTAGCACAACAACACACATGATTGCAAGAATAGCCTTTGATATGATTCTTAAATCTTGATGATGGCTCTAAATGCTTGATGAATTTGTCTTGAATTCTCTTGTGAACTCAATTTGACTATAGTGGATGCTCTCACAAAAGACTTGGATTGCTTAGATTGCTTGTTAGGAGAAAATGAGAGAATGAACCTTGTATTTATACTTATCTATGCTTAATATCTAGAAATTGTATCACACCAAGTCAACATATGAATTCATTAAATGAAGGAGGTTAAATCCCGCCAGAATTTAAAATTAAATCCCAGAAATGACTCAAGGAGGACTAAGACGCCCTAGGAGGCGTCTTAGTCCCAAGTCATGAAACTTGGGACATAGACACCAAAAAGGGGCCCAATTAAGATACCTTAAAATCAGGGTCTTGAGACCTCAGGGGGACAAAGACGCCCTTAGTGGTGTTTTAGTCCCAACTAGAAATCAGGGACACACCAATCATAATCATTAGGAGATCATTTATGCATTGAAGAATGTCAAGATTAACCAAAAAAATATGCCATTCATAGGGCTTGTGGACACAAAATAGGGCCAATTAAGCCATAAAGAAGGATAAATAAATCAAGGTGGACCCAAACAAGTTTGAAAATGCAAGGGTATGCATTTTACTACACTATATTTAGCCCCCACTTAAGTGAGAGGATGAACTTGCTTCAAACTTACACTAAAGTAGCCAACCACACAATCAAGAGGGGTTCAAATGTACAATGTTAGCAACATAGGATGACAGTAATCAAGAGGGTGGCCAAGCCCCCATGATCAAGATCCTATGGCAAACCAAGATAGGCATAAAGGAACACACTTGCTAATGATATATGAAGCCAAGATCAGATCACAAACATACACCATCAAAGACAAGAAAAAGGAAAAAGGAAAATAAAATGCAACAGATCAAGCTTCGATTGATCATCCAATGCAGTGGACCGGGTCTAGGCTTGAAGAGGGTTTACAAGTGGAACACGCTGTCCACTATGCAAAAAAAATGCACACTCATGAGGGCTAGTGGGAGCTAGTTTTCCACTAGGTGAGCCCCAAGAGGGACCATATCAAAACCAAACCTCCATGACTTTAATAAGGTACAAAAATGCATGCTCACATGGGATAGTGAAGCTAGTTGTTCACTAGGTGAGCCCCAGGAAGTCCATATCAAAGCCATACATCCATGACTTTAATAAGGACAAAAAGAGAAAATGCACACTCACACGGGCTAGTGAAACTAGTTGTTCACTAGGTGAGCTGCACGAAGTCCATATCAAAGCCATACCTCCATGACTTTAATAAGGACAAAAGGAAAATGCAACAAGAAAGAGAGATGTTCAAAGGGATTTTTCTTAGTTCATGTGAGGTCCTACTCTTAGGGGACATCATTCCTAATGTCTCCAAGAGAGGACCAGTCAAAGGATAAAAGATTCACCACTTAGGGGATGTAGTGTGTCACACCACCACTAAGGGGAATATAATATGCTAAGATAGGTCACCCTCTTGAAGGAAATTACTCCCAATGTCACCACAAAGAGGAAAACGCATCGTATGAAGTCAGAAAATTACATCAAGGAACATGGAAAAACAAATGCAAATGAAATAATACCAATGTATGCCCCCACTTTAAAGAAATTTCTAACACCATACGATGCGAAATTAATTTAAAGTAGCCAAAAGATGAAAAAGGAAGAGAGGGTTGCCCCCAAAAACACATAAGGGATCTATGGATTCGAGGTCAGTATCTGTCTTTTCTGCAATGATATTAAAGAGCTCAAAACTGTCATCATTCCCCAAATACACACAAAACTAGAAGAATGACATAAAGAGAGAAAAAAAAAAAAACCTTTTGGGTCAACATGGAAGAGACATAGGGTGTCTCGACACCTTGCGTCATCCCCCAAAAGGAAAATACAAGAGAGAAATGAAAAAATAAATGAAAAGGAAAAATATTACGACATAGAGAAGAATGAAGGTACAAATAGAGGAATGCACAAAGAGAGAGAAACATCAAACAAAACATCACGAGGGATCACAATACGCACATGCAAGCGAAAGAGAAAAGAAAAAGAAAAAGACTAGTAAGGCATAGATGAGTCAACTTGAAGTAAGCTATTTGCTTCCCAATCTCAGTCTACTTAAGCAGAAGGCAGATAACGAACCGAAGGGATGATAAAAAATACATGACTAGAACAAGGCCATCTACTTGTTGTCCCCACTGAGTGCAAGACAAGAATGGGCCAAGATAGGTGATGGGAATGGTCATGTAATTGTGATAATTTCAAGATTCTACAACTATTACATGACAAGGGGTAGGGAAAACTTTAGTGGTGAATCTTCACCAATTGGTGAATTCTAGAAATTGGCCAAGTTGAAATTGGTGAATTAATCGCACCCAATAGGGTGTCCAAATCACTCGGATTTTACAAACTATCGATCCAATGCATGTCCATTCACCAATGATTTTTTTATGAGGCATATTTAAGCAATAAATTTGCCATAACAAACTACATGTTTCAAATGGACCAATTAATATTTTCGCCTGGAATCCCAGAAGCATGTAATAAAACACCTACATATTTTCCAATACTATTAAAATAACATTATATGAGGACCCATTTTGCTAATTAAAATTTATAAATAGTTTCTTGTGAAGGCCCATTTCGCTAATTAAAATTTATAAATAGTTGCTTATGAGGACCTATTTTTCCAATAACATTTAAAAATAATTACATTTGAGGACACATTTCGCCTTGAAAATTATAACGTATTGTTGTATAAGCATGCGAGATTCGCCAAATTTTTACTATACCGTTTAAAAATCCCACAAAATTTGCCAAATTTTTAATATAGCATTTAAAAATCCCACAGAATTCACCAAATATGGATTGATATAAATACAATCAAAACTATCATTTATTCTTACACATTTTGTTTAGTTTTGAGGTTCTACTTCTCAATTTGAAAGTCAACGAAAGCCGAAAACGTAGACTTAAAGGTGAGTGGTCATTTATTCATAGTGTTATTAGTTAGAATAATTAGATTTCTTTATCTCTTTTCCATTCTTGCTTTAGTCTTAAAGACGATTTTGAGTAGGGAATGGGATCTATATTCTTTGTCCTTAAACAAGAAGACATTTTTTTCTAGCTTTTAATCGAAGTGAGAGATCAATATGTCAAGCATCAAGGGTAAGACTCCTTAGGGTAATGAAGAGACTGGGAGGCCATCAAAACACCTAAAACATAGAGGTACCATATAGTCTTACTTTGGAATTGGAAAATCTTCTGATCTATTAGATCAAGATGGAGCTACATCATCAACTCTTCCACCAAATATTAATGAAGAAGGCATTCAAAATACCTCACCACCACAGGAAGGTCAAGGTGATATTGTCATTGAGTTAAATCAAAATGTATCAAATGAGGATGGAAATACCGTAGAAGATGTTCCAAGGGATACCCTGGCTAGCCAGAATGAGATAATTGACTTGGATGAGGATGATGTTGGTAGCAAGAAAAGAAAAGGAAAATCAAAATTAGGGCATGAGTGGGAAATGACAAGGAATTTTCAACTTGGTTGGTTTTCGAAGTACCCATTCATTGTACCAGTGCGGGTAGCAAACAAAAATGATATTGAAAAAAAAACAGTATGCAATTGTACAGTTTATAATTGGAAATGTGGAAGAGCCAAGACATTGCAGCTAAAGCTTGACACTATAGAAAAGCATATCGATAAAGTTTACGAAAAACAAATCATAGACGGAAAGGAACAATCATTCATACGATGGAAATCAAAGGAAGAATGTCTTCATGTTAAGTATGTCGCAGAATATGAAGAGCATAACCATAGAATTTTGAAGCTTGTTGAATGCCAAGGTACACTTGAGGCTCATTTTGGGAAAACAATGGAAGTAGTAAATCTATCAAAAACTGTTCAGATGAGTGTTGTTTTTTATATTTTTTCCAGAGGGCGTCTTATGAAAGACTACCCAAAATATTCTAGTTTATTATCTTATTTGAGTGTTCCTCACTTTACCTTCTCACATTGGTTAGTAAATACTAGATGGGAATGGGAAAAATGTCTTGTTGCAATGGAAAAGGAAGATTTAAAGGAGAAAGTAAAAGAGTTGAATTTCATTGTTGTGGTAGAAAATAATTCTTGAGTCTATAAGAATTTGTATATTGTAGAAAAACATGTTCACCAAGCTCATTTTCTTTGTGTTCATAAAATGAAGGACAGTTCAACATCACAAAATCTATTTGAACTAGTCAAGAAATCTTTGAATGAAATTATAGGTATGGATGAGTTGACAATTGCCAAAAAGTTGGTGTGTGTAGGAGATGATGGAGCTATAGTGATGAAAGGTCAAAGGAGTGGTGTTTGCACAAAGTTACAAACTAATTGTGCACCATACATGCTTGGAATTCAGTACATGGCCCACAAAATGAATTTAGCATTCAAAATTGTAAGCAAGTTTCCTATAGTATCAAAAGTTGAAAATATAGTCTGCGAGATCCATGCATACTTCTACCAAAGTCCCAAATGTTTCACAAAATTTCAACATTGTGTTGAGGGAATAACACCAAGAAACAAGCTTCTCAAGGATGTTGATACTAGATGGATCTCCCTGCATGGACCAACGCAACGAGTTCTTTCAGAATATTGATCCTTGATTGGAGTGATGTACAAACATAGCAACACAGTAGACAAAGCTCCTGACCTCTTACATAGGTTAAGTGATATAGAGACACTCTTGACTTTAGTTAGTCTTCTCCCCATGCTGGATGTGATGAAAAATCTTGCGAAGAAAGCCCAAGATAGAACTATGTATATTTATGAATAAGCCAATCTACGTAAACATACATGCTTGGCCCTCGATCATCTATATCTAGATCTAACACAAGAAGGCGCAAATTATTTCATGTGGTACAAAATTACTGATTTGAATAATCCTAATAATTATTTACCGTTTAATGCAAGCGAGCACTTATGTATCTATGTATGTGGATATGAGATACCAATGTACCATTGTAAGACAACCAAGTGCGCTAGCAGAAAATTAGTTGTTAACAAGGAAGATTTTAATGACATTGTTAAATCTGTTAGTGATAATTTGAAGGAAATTGCAAAATCTCTTTCCTCAGAGATTTGTGAAAGATTCCCTCAACATGAAATACTTGAAGCCATGGGTATTGTGTATCCTCAATTTTGGATAAATCAAGATAACCCAAAATATTTTCATGATAAAGTAAAAATCTTGATCGAACAATTTTCGAAAAGGGTAGCATACAATGAGTAGACAATAGAAGGAATTTTAAATGAAAATAAGCTTAGACAACAACGTAGGAGTTTTTCAACAACTATGAAGGACTACTATAAATCCATGGGCACAAAGAAGGCCTTTGAACCGAGATCAATAAAAAATGTTTAGACAAACTTAGGTCAGAGTGAAATATTGCATGATTCGATATCAAAATATTTCAAAATTGTTGATTTATGTCAAACAATGATATTGGGGTCAGTGGAGGATGAGAGAGTTTTCAGTACATTGGGGTTTTTGAAATCAAAGTTAAGAAACAAACTAGACAAGAATTTGGAAAATTCTTGAGGATGAAGGGAACTACGTATAAAGTAAAAAAAAATTCCTTTCCAAAGGGCACTCGCAATCTAGAAGTCCACATGTGAAAGAAGAGGGACTGGGTTGCACAACACAAAAGCTCCAATTCCAAACACTGGTACAAGTGGCACTGGCAGTGGCAGTGGGACTAGGACAGATGATATTGACTCAAATCACATAATGAATGTTGAATTTGAGACACATGCCGAAGAAAATGAAGAGCAGACTCAAAATCAAGATGACTCTTTTACTTTATCTCAATATGAGCATCAGTTTGAGGACCCTAACTCCGTTTGGGAAATGGAAGAGAATTAGGATCTTTTAGGTATTTATATTTTACTTCATGAATCAATTTCCATTGTTCCAAAGTCCAAACTATAGTTGATGATATTTTATTTTATATTGCACTTCATGAATCACATTCCAAACTATAGTTGATGATATTTTATATTGTATTCCATGAAATTGTGGTATTTTATATTTTATATTGTATTCCATGGTATTGAATTTGATATGTGATTCTGCATCATTTTTAAAGAACAACACTTATCACATTACTTATAAATTCCTATTGCATTTCCATTCACACAATCTTTGATAAATAATTGAAAGGAATATTAATCCATTCCTTGAACAGAAGCTAATAGTTCAACATCCATAACTTAGAAGTTAGAATATCTACCAAACTGATTATAAAAAGAGTTTTCGATACTCCAACATTAGAAGTAGCTAACATGACCATAAATATTGTTAAGCTCACAAAAGCAATAGTTAAGAGCATTACTAAAGATAGAGACATGCATTATAGAAGTGTTGGTTAACAAATTTTTCACCTAACTCTATATTCTTACGCCCACGGAGGTGACAAACGTAACAAAAATTGAATCAACCATAATAGTATTTCAAAATTTAGATTGATTCTCTACTTATTTTAAAAGGTGGCAGCTACCTTCTTCATATATTCAATGAATGATTTTTAACTAATATCACTTTTAACCAGAAAGCAAATGAAAGGAAATTCTTTTAACCAAAAAGCTTCAAAAGGCATCCACACAACTTAAACAATAAAATCTTAAACTACTAAATCACCTAAATTATACTGAGAAATCCTTACGCATACATCACCATAAAATCTCTATTCATAAATAAACATTCCACATCAATGAAACTAACCAAACATCTATCACTCCAATAATAGATAATCCACTGGCAAACTACTCAACAAAAGCAAAATAAATCCACACACCATAACTCAAAGATTACGCATGTGCATGAACTTCACCATTGTCTTTCTATATTGAAATAACAGAAAAGAAGTAAAAATAGTAGAGTTTTATTTTTGTTCTAATGAGTGAAACAAATTTTTCCCAAAAGGTCCCCTGGCCAAGCATCGACCCCCATATTTAAATATTACAAATTGTCTTGATAAGAGTTTCTTGAAGACAACCGTTTTAGAAATTAAAATAAAAATTCTTTGAAGTATCAAGAGAGCCAAATTAAAGAAAATAACATAAAAACTAAAAACTAATCAGGTCCCAGCACTGAATCCTTCACTTCCAATTATTTCCATCTTCGGTTGCTCTAGTAACACCTCTTGTGCCTTTACTCTTTGCATGTATTCCTGGTACTTGGTGACAATTATAGTGATTCTTTTTGCTTCTTGGAGTCATGGTGTTTTGTAGCCTTGTCCTCCATTTTGAAAGTGCGCGGTCTGACTTAGCTAGCGTTTCATAGATGTTGTCACTTTCTACCTTAAATGAACTCATATAGGTTTGCAAGTTACTCAATTTTTTGAACAAGTCTCCAGTGGATGTATGGGGATCACCTAATTCTTTACGATACACCTCTTTAAATTCCCCTGTTACATTTGCAACATCCAGTACCTTTTCATCGAACTCATCTGTGAACTCCACTTTAAGAGCATTGAAGTTCTCCTTGATCTTCACCAATATGTCAAAGTATTTTTCTAACAATTTATTGATTTCCTTGATATAATCTTCATATATTTACAATTTCAAATCCAAGGAATCAAACCAACTAGGATCAATTTCTCTAGGGTCATCCACCAATTTTTCTTTTATTAACAAAGTGTGCTCCATGGAGAGTAATTGTGCAATTTCCCTTGAAATAAAAAATGTGCTATCGTATTCTCTCCTAATCTCCTGGAGCTCAACTACCAGTTCCTTTCTTTTATCAGACACATTAACATAGAATTGCATAAATTTATGAATGTAGAAAAGGCCATCCTGATAAAGCCCTTCTATCCATTCATTGGCAGCTTTAGCATAACCTAATTTTTTCCTAACCCATTGCACAGTGTCAAAATCAATACCTTGAAGATTTGAGCTTGAGGCTTCCTTAGTGGCTAGAGTCACAATTGATGAAATAAAATTTCTTAAAGAAAGAATATTAGATTGCAACTGAAGGTTCTCCTTTTTCTCTTCTTTTTCTCTTTTGATCAATGCATTAACAGAGTAATCAACATGATATACATCACATTCTAAAGTAGATGGCCCCATATCAACATGAGTAACCTTGTAGTTGTCTTCCAATATCTCATTTTCATTTAAGTCCTTTTCTAGATCAACAATCTCCAACAGTTGATGCCCAAAAGTGGAATCAGTGACAATTTGTGACATCCTCTTAGCCTTTTTGGGCTTCTGGTGAACCTACAAGAGCATGACAACTGTATCTATTTCAATTTTCATTGCGGGAATATTCTTTCTTTTCTTCTTGACAACTTTCTTTAACCATACTGAGGAAGATTCCACTAATCCAGTGTCTCTACTTTCAACACTTACATTTTCTTTCTTTTTAGTTGATTGACCATAAACATAAGTATCTCATACTAGAGAAGGGTGATCTTCAAATAATGTGGGAAAATAATTATCATCAATTATCTATTGAAAAATTCCCTCAAAGTCTGTAGGCACTGGCTTTTATTGACTAGCCTTTTTCTTAGGTACCGAAGGTACACTATCCTATTCACAAATTGATTTGGGCTTGGCCCTAGTGTCTTTTGTCTTCTTGCCATCTCCTCTTGACTATGAGCCAATGTTAGACAACCTAATTTGTAACATCCCACTACGAACCCATGGGAGTTAAGAGCCAAAAGGGACAAGATAATAATTTTTTTTATTTTTTTTTACAAAAGGAATAACAACACACAAATTAGTTGCCAAACTGATACACTGACAAGAAAAACATGGCCAATTATGACCAAAGGTACGTTGGAGATTTCTACTCTGAAACCTTGATGTTACGGAGCTCACTGCTCTAGAACCTGTTGTTGCCCTTAGGTCAGCAAACAGTGGGCGTCGGTGCTCCAGAACTGCTCCCTGCTCCGGAACCTGTTGTTGCCCACTGGTCAGAAAACAAAGGGCGTCGGTGCTCCGGAACTTGTAGTTTCAGAGCTCCCTTCTCTGAAACCTGTTGCTGCTACACTCAAACAACAACAGAAGGCACCGATGCTCCAGAACCTTGGCAGATTGCCGAAAAGAAGAAACACACAACCAAAGATCTAAATTAACATCAAATTTAATGAATGAAAAGGACCTAAGGATTATCAAGAATATTCCATTCTAATACCAACATCGAAACCTGTAAACAAACATAGAACATCACATATCTTCTCATTAAACTTATGATTACTTTCTCTCTCAAGAGAGTACAATGTGCATAAAGAAAAAAGTATGAAAACAACATCACTACCATGAACAAGATACAACATCTGATAAAATATATACACAAAGGCATGTACATGATTAAATATGATAAGAAAATCCAAGAGAGAGAGATCAACTCGAACCAGTACTCCAAACCTGTACGTCGGTCCCCCAATGGCGATGGCAATGCCTCCCAACCATGTGCCTCAAAAGAGTCCACCCCTCCATGCTCGGAGATAGTCACAAGGCCCAAGCAAATGAAATCAAGGGAAAGGTAAAGTAAGCACAAAACTCACATCAGTCACCGAGCAACATAGAATACAATACATACAACCAATCACCACAACATAAAGATGCTTATCAGTTGACATGATGGGTACTACTCATGACTACTATGGATCTAGGTATTAGAGTGGAAATCAGATGGAGTGTCATCATGTGTGCTCAAAAGGATGGCACCACATGAAATCAAGTACACCTCTCATCAGGACAAGGAGACTCAATCATGCCCGAATCCACATCTCACAGGCAGATAACTCAACGCCCCATAGATGGATGGGCCTTCTCGAGTGCATCCTTAGCCTTTACAAGTGCTCAATTCCATGCATGAGGACTCATCATCTTATTAGTGTTTTACCCCATTCTTTTTTTATTTAGTTATCACTTGTTTACTCTAACTCTTCTACTAGTTCCCCTGGCAGCCACTTGCGGGCCCCGGGCTCGTAGAGAGCCACTCCATATGACCACTCCATTACCTAGACCTAAGCTAATCTCATTTAACCAAAAGAGGAATCCAAATAAAAGGAAATAAAATGAAAAGCCACAAATTTCTGTCCAAGAAACCCTTTTAAACAGCCAAGACAAAATTGTTGTAAGAAGACTCATTTAATAGCAGAAAGATATCATGAAGTAGAGGCATCAAAATTACATAGAAATTCAAAGTGCCTAGATCAAATTTCTGAGCTAGACTTAGTTCATATTTTTTTGTTTCTAATTGAAAACCACCTTCAAATTTTTTATTTTAACCTAGAAAAGAGGTGTTGTTTAGAAAACGCCATATTGGCCAATTAGGCAAAAAAATAATGGAAAAATGAAAGTGCCCAGAAATTAAATCCACGGAAACCCAGTTGAGATGTGGGAATGTGGACATGGAATCCACCTTCATTTCACATTTTTATCAAGTGGTTCATGAACAACAAGAAAAAAAACGTTTAAATAGATGGCAAGAAAAAAACCATGGAAAAATAAAAGTGCTCAAAATAAAAATCTGCCAAAGACCCAGTTGAGATCTTGGCATTTCAACATAGAATCCACTCTTAAAATTTGTTTTCACCAAGAGGGTAGTGAGCATAAATTTAAATTTTAAAACAGCAATCATTCAACCTCAAGCCATACAAAAATGAATGGAAGAGCTCCTCCAACTTTGTAAATTAAAACAATTCAAATCAAAAAAATACTAGCATACAAGAAGCATGAGAGAATGCCAAAATTTACCAGCCACAAAAGATTGAAAAATAACAGAGAAATACCTCAATTTGCTCCAAAAAAATAAATGGTGGGTTGCCAAAAGATGAAGTCACAACTAGGCACCAAATCCGCACAGCAAGAAGGAAATGGCGTGCTGATTCCAACAGTCCACTACCCATGAAATTCTTCTCAGAAAATCTTCCCAAACTCAACTGCCCCAAATCATGGGGTTTTCTTCTCCATTCAAAAACAACAATTTTCTTCTCTTCCAAAAGATAATCATAATCCTCAAAACAAAACTTCATTATCTTTTTATATTTTCCAAAACCAAAGCAAGAATGGAAAATAAGGAATTGAATAAAATTAGTTATAAAACTCCCCTAAGAAAACAATTAATAGAGGTCACCAAATATGCAAAAATTAAAATTGTACAAGGCTGCCCCAAAATATTAATAAATCATTTAAATAAAATATTTAAATTCCTCAAGAGAATAACAATTTAAATCCCCATCAATTTAACCACCGCAAGATATTAAAGAAAGACCAAGACCAAATACCTCAAAGAGACATATAGGAAAATCACTTTTGACAGAAGGTGCTCCCAATGTTACTATTAGGTAACTGGATGGAAGGAAACAACACAAAAACACTGCCCTAACAGGGTGCAGTGGGTTAGAGTAGGGGAACATTTGACATGTGACTACCTCCAATAACCACCATCGGGGAATGAGAGTACGCTCAGGCCTATGAATCTAGGCAGAGTCGATACTCAATACCTGCATCACTCCAATTCAAACATTAAAGTACCTGTGCATAAATCATATATCATATATCTAAAGAAACATCAATCATAAGGAAAATGATCAAGATATCATAAGCATCTCGGTTACAAGTGTTATGACATTGTCATTTCCCTGTCCATGATTATACATAAGCAAGGGCAATGATTTATATATATATAATGTAAGCATGTAGTCCAGCATAATAACTAATCATGTAAACATGAAATCCAGCATAAACAATAATCATGTCAACCACATAACAGCATAAAAACATATAAGCATGTAATCATATAATCCAACATAACAGTCACAAAATTACACCTCTCGAGATTCAATAAAAAATAATTAAGGGACAAATAGTGCAAATACAAAATATACAGTTATCGAAATCCATCAAGGAAGGAAAACAACAAGATACTAACATAGGGGTTGTTACATCCTACCCCCCTAGAACCAGGGTTATTCCTGGAAGCCTGCAAAAAGATATGGATAACGATCTCTCATCCTTGGTGCATCTTCCCAAGATGCTGAGGACTCACCATCAAGATCCCATTGGACCCTTAATTGGTCTATGTCCCATCCCCTGAGTGTCAACCTCCAACGCTGAAGGATGCATATGGGCTCCAAGGAAAGTTTTTTGTCCACCTCGACCTGCAAAGCAGTCCAATCGAGAACATGGGTCAAATCAGGAATATACTGTCTGAGAACAGAAACATGGAAAACATCATGAATACGCGATAGACTCGGCGGCAATGCAAGATGACAGGAGACTGGGCCAATCCTCTCAAGAATCTCAAAAGGTCCAACAAAATGAGGTGCCAACTTTGAGCCTTTACCATAATGGATGGGGCTCTTCCATGGACGAACTCTTAGAAACACACGATCCCCCACCAAGAAGTGGCGGTCCAACCTATGGGCATCGGCATACTTCCTCTGTCGATCCTGAGTTGTAGCCAAATGCTCTCTGATTTGCACTACCTGTTGCTCCATATCTTGAAGCATCTTCGGACCTAAAAGAACTTGGTCCTCTAACTGATCCCAACTCAAAGGAGTCTGACATGGCCTACTGTACAAGGCCTGGAAGGGAGACATACTAAGAGAACTGTGGTACCCATTATTATAAGAAAACTCAACCAAGTACAGGTAGACCTCCCAATGAGACTGCTGATCCATAACGTACATCTGAAGCATATCCTTTAAAACTTGATTAACCCACTATGTCTTTCCATTAGTCTCGGGATGGTATGCAAAACTGAAATTAAGTTGAGCTCCCAAAGCAAGCTGAAGAGAAGTCCATAAGGCTGAAGTGAACACTGGATCACGATTGAAAACGATCCTATGAGGAATACCATGGAGATGCACAATATCCTCCATAAACACTCGAACAATAGATGTTGCAATGTATGAAGATCTCATGGGTGAGAAGTGTGCCACCTTGGACACTTTGTCCACTGTAACCATAATAGCATCATGACGACTCAAAGACATAAGTAACCCCACTATAAAGTCCAAAGATATTGTATCCCACTTCCATCCAAGAATGGAATGAGGCTGCAATAGTCCTACTGGGTGTTGATGTTCTGCCTTCACCCGCTGGCACTCAAGGCATTGAGCCACAAAATCAGCAATATCTCGCCACAAACCTACCCAATGATACAACTATCGAATATCAGCATGCATCTTCGTGACACCTGGATGAGCTGAATAGGGAGCATGATGGGCCTCTGACAAAACTAGGGAACAAAGATCGCCAGATTTTGAAACATAAATGCAACCAAGATGCCGCAAAATTCCATCAGGCTCGAGAGAGAAACCTACAAACCTTCCCTCAGGGACTCTCCCAGACTCAATTTTTGCTTTCACCTCCTGATACCAAGTATCACTAGGGAGTGTCTCCAAAATACGGCTCCGCAAATCCACTCCAAGGGACAAAACTAAGATGTCATGTCTCCTCCTACTCAAGGCATCCGCAACAACATTTTCATTGCCCTAGATATAGCGAACCTCAAAGTCATACTCATAGAGGAACTCCATCCAATGATGTTGTCAAGCACTCAGATTAGGTTGAGTGAAGATATACTACAAACTATGATGATCACTATGCAACTCAAATCGATGTCCGAAGAGGAAATGTCTCCAATGCATGAGTGCATGGATGACAGCCACTAACTCCAAATCATGAGTGGGGTAGTTTAGCTCATGGTCCTTGAGCTTACGAGACTCATATGCAATCACTCGACCCTCCTGCATAAGAACTTCCCCCACACCCTCCAACGAGGCATCAGTGCACACTACAAAGTCTCCCATAGGATCTGGCACTATCAGGATAGGTGCACTAGTCAACTACTCCTTAAGAGCCTAAAAAGTTGACTCACACTGACCTGACCACACAAAATCCTTCCCTTTTCTTTGAAGAGAAGTGATGGGATGGACTACCCAAGAGAAATCTTTCACAAATCGACAATAGTAACCCGCCAATCCCATGAAACTATGAACCTCAACCATATTCGTTGGTACTAGCCAATCCATAATGGCCTAAATCTTAGAAGGATCCACTATGATACCCTCTCCTGAGATGATATGGCCCAAGTATCTCACCTCAGTCTGGAAGAACTCACACTTGGCCAAATTGCCAAACAATTGATTATCTCACAAGCACTGCAACACTTATCGCAAATGGCCTTTATGCTCCTCCATAGTCCTCGAATAAATCAAAATATCATAAATGAACACAAGAAAAAATTGGTCAAGATAGGTGTGAAACACCCCATTCATCAAACTCATGAAAACTGATGGAGCATTGGTCAACCCGAAAGGGACAACCGTGAATTCATAATGCCCATAGCATGTATGAAATGTCATCTGATAAATGTCTGCCTCATGAATGCAAAGCTAATGGTATCCTGACTTCATATCTATCTTGGAGAACACCTTGGCTCCCCTCATCTGATCAAACAAATCATCTATTTGAGGTAACAGGTAATGATTCTTCATCGTCACTTTGTTCAAATGGCGATAATCAATGCACAAGCGGAGAGATCCATCCTTCTTCTTCACAAAGATAACAGGTGCTCCTGAAAGGGAAACACTAGGATGAATGAAACCCTTCTCCAGTAACTCCTCTAACTGCAACCGCAATTCACTCAACTCATGAGTGGTCATATGATACAGTGCCCGAGAGATAGGCTTTGCTCCAGGAATGAGATCAATACAAAAGTCTATGTCATGCTTAGGTGGCTTACTTGGAATAGCACTCGAAAAGACATCTGCAAACTCTTGAAGAAGAGGATGGTCATCAAGAGATACCTCCTGAATCCCATCCTCAACAAGATCACTAACTGAAATAGCGAACATTTGAAAACCTTGCCACATGGCATGCTTCAGCTACATTGCTGAAATCACATGAAGAGAAATGGTTCTTTGGACCCCAACTAACTCAACACACTCTCCAACATCGTCTACGCACTGGACTGACTTACGTTGGCAATCTATACTGGCTTGGTGCACCTCTAGCTAATCCATTCCTAAGACAATCCCATAGGACCCCAAAGGCAACACATGGAGATCCACTATGGTGGTGAAGGTGCCCAAATCCAACACACACCCATTAACAAGGGAATCTACAGCCACCTTGGCTCCAGTAGCCAACTCAAACTGCCAACCAAAATATTGTCTTGCCACCTCGAGTCCACAATGCTCTAAGAGAGAAGGAGAAATAAAATAATTTGAATCTTTTGAATCAAACAAAATAGATTTGGTAATCCCACATAACGCACCTGAATACTCGACCACAGTGCTTTGGTGCTCAGCTTGATGGTTATCCATTGCCACAAACACTCTATGAGATCTACTAGCATCACCTACTATAGGCTCTGAAGTAGCCTATCTCTGACTACCTCCAGCCATTGATCTTTGAGGACATTGAACGACTATACGACCATTCTACCCACAAGAAAAACAACCACCCCTGCCAACGCCTCGGCCCACAAATGGTGCACATGTCTGTTGGGGTCCACCACCCTCAGAACTTTGATGTGTGCTCTGAGAAATTTGTACTGGGCCGCTCTACTACCTACTCCGAGAACAATGGTGCTGACGATCTCTAGAAAATGGAGTGTTAGGGCTCTGCCCACTCTGTTGAGACTGAGCAGACCTAAGCCTCTATCATTGACCATGTCTAGAAGGTGCAGACTGAGATCTAGATGGTCCAGCTCCCTGAGACTGTGTACCCTAAGCAACTAATCTTGAGGGAGGGGCACTACCAACCTGGACCCCTGCCTGACCACCAAAGCCTCTAGCTGGATTCTCCTCTATCAACCTCGCCTTCTCCAAAGGGGTCTCTAAGGTCTTCGGCTCAAACACGTGGACACCACCACTAATACGGGCATTCAAGCCCCTTATGAAATGTTCCACTAACATCGGCTCATCATCAAAAAATTTGGCATACTGCTTAAGCTCAAAGAAGCAGTGCTCATACTGATCTACTGTCATAGTCAACTGATGAAGCTCATGGAACTCATCAGCATGTCTCTGCCGGTAGTAGTCTGAAAGGAATCATGCATGAAACCTCTCTAAGAATAGAACCCAAGAAACGGAAGCAATGTCTAGGTGCAGCTTCTGCTCCTCAACTCTCCACCATGTAGACGCAAAGCCCCTGAGATGCATGATGGCAAATCAAGCTCTAGTATTTCTACTAAAGGTATGCATAGAAAAGCATCGATCGAGATCGATCAACCAATTCTCTACCTCGGTACCAGTACCAGACCCATTAAAAGTAGGGGGATGGGCTCTAAGGAGATCCTTCATGTGTCCTACAACAATATTGTCTCCATCCACCCTATCTCTCTCAACATCAACTCTCGAATGACCTGGACTACGAGAACGCTCATGCTCAACTCTAACATTCTGACCAATCTGACAAGAAGGGTGTGACTCCTCATGAGATTCCTCCTGACAAGGTCCTAATCGATCTATAATCTGTTGTAGAAGAGCTACAACCTGAGCACCCCCGAGCCCTTCGGCTTGATTCTCAACACGTTGTTCCCCCTGATTTTCACCCTGATTACCCTGATTGGCATTATGTCGAGTGCTACGATGAAGAAAAGTGTCTCTACCTCTAACTCTACCTCTAGCTCTACCTCTAGGAGGCATCCTATAGAAAACAAGGAACACATTAGAATAGATCATCACAAGGATGACCCATTCACCATACTACAACATGGAAGCATAACCACAAGATTATAAAGCAACATAACATGCTCATGCCACACACGCCAAACATAACATAGCATAGAAGGCTCAAGTATGCCATAGCTCCTAGTGTGTGAACATGGGCTCTGATACCAGATGTAACATCCCGCTATGAACCCCGGGAAGCTAAGAGCCAAAAGGGACAAGATAATATTTTTTTTCTTTTTTTTACAAAAGGAATAACAACACACAAATTAGTTGCCAAACTGATACACTAACAA